>CAUYRH010117154.1:0-13003 GCA_963574655.1 Perodicticus potto | reverse complement strand
CCTGGATAGAGTGCTGTGGCATCACAGCTCACAGCAACCTCCAATTCCTGGGCTCAAGCAAGTCTCTTGCCTCCACCTCCCAAGTAGCTGGGACTACAGGCGCCCGCCACAACGCCCGGCCATTTTTTGGTTGCAGCCGTCGTCGTTTGGCGGGTCCGGGCTGGATTCGAACCCTCCAGCTCAGGTGTACGTGGCTGGCGCCTTAGCCCATTGAGCCACAGGCGCTGAGCCTAAAGAGCAAATATTTTTATATGGAACTCAAGACTTCGACAACCTTATGCATCTGCTATTTTTCTCCTTTTATTTTCCAGATTACATTGATGCCACATTAGGCTTCCTGTCATTGATTGAATAAGCTATGCTTTCTCTCAGCAATGCCCCTCTTTGAACTGCACACTATTTTTCACTGTTTTGGTTTATAAGCCCCTCTGTGAAAGCTTCCCTCATTCACTTCTTTCACTGGACAATAATATATCAGGCACCTATTACCTGTGCACTGTTTAAAAACTTGTGACACATCAGGGAACAAGATGAAGATCCTTGCCCTAGTTGAGTTGATGTTCTACCAAAATCAGTTTTGCACTTTGGCATAACCCTTACCCAAACTAGCACAGGATTCCATTTTTCTTTGAGACAGAGTCTTACTATGTTGCCCTCAGTAGAGTGCCAGGGCATCACAACTCACAGCAAACTCAAACTCTTGGGCTTAAGTGATTCTCTTGCCTCAGCTCCCAAGTAGCTGGGATTACAGGTGCCTGCCACAACGCTCGGCTATTTTTTTTGTTGTAGTTGTTTGGCAGGCCGGGACTGGGTTTGAACCCACCAGCCTGGGTGTATGTGGCTGTGCTCTACCCACTGAGCTACAGGTGCCACCCAGGATTCCATATTTCGTTAAAGTTTGTTTACTCACAAAAATCTGAGCAGCCTCCATAAGCAAAATTCTACAGAGGGATAAAAGGATAATCAGACATCTTGAATTTACAGGCTGCTACGGGAATCTAATACAAGGTAGAATAGTATATGTTGTCAAGTAAGTGATGCTAAAAGGCTGTAGGAATTCAGTGAACAATTATTTTAGATGTGAGACACTGGGGAAGGCTTTGTGAGGGGTGACTTTGAACTGGCCCTTTAAGGATATGAAGGACACTCTATATGGAGGTGGCATGACTAACATAGATACTACAGGTGTGTACAGACAAATGATAATTCATCACATTTGGCCATAGAGCTAGAAGAGAGGAAAGCAGCAGGGGTTATGGTTGAGTCAGGCTAAAGAATCTTGCATGTTACTCAATTGGTAATGGGGAGCTGAATTTTGGGCAAGAGAGTGACCTGATTCTAGCTATGATTTAGGACAGCGGTTCTCAACCTGTATTAAAGGGCCACGGCATTAGGAAGGTTGAGAACCACTGATTTAGGAAAACTCATCTAATAAGAATTATACCATGGGGTGGAGCCTGTGGCTCAGTGAATAGGGCGCCGGCCCCATATATCAAGGGTGGTGGGTTCGAACCCGGATCTGACCTAACTGCAACAAAAAAATAGGCGTTCTGGTTGGTGCCTGTAGTCCCAGCTACTCGGGAGCCTGAGGCAGGAGAATTGCCTAAGCCCAGGAGTTGGAGGTTGCTGTGAGCTGTGTGATGCATGGCACTCTACAGAGGGCGATAAAGTGAGACTGTCTCTACAAAAAAAAAAAAAAAAAAAATTATACCTTGCTTTTTGTTGTGGGGGGTAGGATGTATGGTTTCTGAGTGAGACCAAGCAAGAGCCAGTGAGGACCTGATCAGATACAGCTGCGGTGGGAAGGGAGTGATGGACCAGACTAGCAAGGGAGAGTCTGCAGGCCAGGAGACTTTGGGAAGATGGGGATCACATCTTACTTCTACCCAGATGTGACAGCAATGAATGCAACAGGTGCTCACCAAACGATTTATTTATTTATTTTTGAGACAGAGTCTCAAGCTGTCGCCCTGGGTAGAGTGCCATGGTGTAACAACTCACGGCAACCTCAAACTTTTGGGCTTAAGTGATTCTCTTGCCTCAGCCTCCCAAGAATCTGAGACTACAGGTGCCCACCATAACCCCCAGCTATTTTTTGGGTTGTAGTTGTCATTGTTGTTAGGCTGGCCTGGGCTGGATTCGAACCTGCCAGCTCTTCCCTAGCCACTGAGCTACAGGTGCCGATCCCAAATGATTTATTTATTTTTTTAGGGACAGGATCTTGTTCTCTCCCCATGCTGGAGTGCAGCCATGTGATCATAGTTCCCTACAGCCTCAGATTCCTGAGCTCAAATGAGAGGCATGAGCCACCACACCCAGCTGTCAAACGTTTGTTGAATACGGCCAGGCAAGGTGGCTCATGTCTGTAATGCTAGCACTCTGGGAGGCTGAAGAGGGTGGATCAAGACGAGCCTGAGTGCGAGGAAAACCCCGTCTTTAAAAATAGCCCAGCATTGGATCAGGTACCAAAAAAAAGTACATACATTTCTAAAATCACAGTATGGAAATGGGAAGTAGCTGTGGGAAACTGATACGGGGCTCTGGCTCTCACATTAGAGTTTGAGTAGCACTGAGTGAGGAACTTATTTCCTAAAAGACTAAGACCAGCTGTCAAAAATTATGGGACTACTCTCTGAACGGAGCTCATTAAATACCAAAATTTTCTCAGTCTCCAATCTACTTTCCAAACTTTTTGTATTAGACACTGTTATAAGGCCACAATTTACCAGTTATAATCTTTAATGCATTGGACTAACCCCTGATGAGATCCTAGGGATGCTCTTAATGTATTCACACACATTTGCAATTTGTCTCTTAGCATGGATTATTTCAGCGAGAATTTCCAAACTGAATAATGCTACTGATTTTTTATTACCTTAACGTAACACTTCCTATCAGCAAGGAATGGTAGGAGGTTATCCTTACTTAGAGAGCATATCCGTTTTTCTTTTTGTTCATGCTGCGTTAGTTGGCCACACTTTTGTTTGGATCAAATATTTGCAGAAATAACTTTCTCCCTCCACCCCCCGCTCCCCACAAAATGGAAGAAACTAAAAAACTCCCCCCCAACACAAACAAAACTGCAGATTAATTTCTAGTAGGAAGCATTTGCTGGCTTGTTGGACAAGGAGTGTAAGATGAATGGGAAATGCAGAAAAGACAGAAAACAAAGCTTAAACTGCACGCAGCACATTTTATTCAAAATGCCTCAGCACGTTGTGATGCTGTAAGGAAAATGGGTCCTAGATGGAATGGTTTATTCAAGATGCCTCAGGCCCTGAATTAGTGATGGACCGACTGACTCTTGCTGTGATCCCAGCCTGGAGTCCAGCCACATAAGAATTCCCAGTTAAAACTTTCACCTGTTTCCCTGGCTTCTCCTTGGGCACACAGTCCGTACTTTTTTCTGTTCTCAAACTAATAAAGTCGCGTTAGGTCCGTTTAACAGATAAAATAGCAAGTCTAAATCAATTTCAGAGACCCAACAGGGCTGCCCTCCTTTCCCTGCGAAGTTTTGCTCCCGAAGTCCCGAAATGTCCTGCGCAGCGCCTTTGGTGGCCGTCGCCCGGGTCCCGCGCAAGCCGCCGGCTTCCCCGCGCCCAGCACTCTGGAGAAGGGTCAGGCGCCGGCCGGCCCAAGCGCGGTCTCCGCCCGACCGGGCCCTGCTGGAAGACTCGGCGCCCAGCGCGAGGGGAGGCGCGGGCGGCCCGGGCGTGCGGTCCTACGGGCTGCAGGGGGCGCTGCGCGCGCCCTCGGACCGGGCCGCCCAGCGCAGCTCTTTTTTTAAAGGGCCAGTGAGGCACATGGCTCGGGACGCAGCTCGCGGCCGCCCGCGGGACCTCTGAGGCTGGGCGGCTCCTGCTCCGCCTCCACCGTCGCCGCCGTGCCGAGCCGAGCCGAGCCGAGCCAGGCCCGACAGGTCCGGCTCGGTGACCGTAGCCGAACGAGAGACGCGGGCAGCCATGGCCGAAGCAGTTCCCGCCCCGGTAAGCGCCCCGGGCCTGGCGGACGTCTGGCTGGGCTAGGCCGCCGCCGCCGCGTGGGCCCGCGCGAGGGTCTTGGGTAGCGCCCGGCCACTAGCCGGGAGGACCCTGGTCGCAGCCTCCGCGTGCCGGGCCCCCGAGACCCGCCTTCGGCTTTAGTCTGCTGTCAGGGCACGGGGTGGAGGCTACCGCCCGGGCGGCCCAAACTGCAGGCCCGGCGGGCGGGGCAGGACGTCAGACGAGAGGACGAGCAGGCCCCTGTGCTGCCTCTGTCCAGCCGGGCACCCAAGTCTCATTGAAGACGACGGTGCGACTTCACTTGCAGCTGAACTGACTAGCTGTTCTCGCCACCCATTGCCTCATTTGAGGTCCCGAGGCCTCCTCCCAAGTTTGATAGGGAGGGCGGGGGCACCCCGCCTAGTATGGGACACCCATGGAGTCTGAGGCTGGGGAATGGACTGGCCCAAGGTCACTCTCTAGCGGATGCTGGAGCCTCACTCCCAGTCCTGGACGTTTAAGATATCAAGTCTTACACTTGGACCTAGGAGAAAGAAAATATTTCCAAGAGGAAATGTTGTCTTTTTCTTTTTAAAGGTTAGTGTAGCAGATTTTAGAATATTGGCTTGATAGCGTTCAGTTCTTCCACTCCAAAGAAAAGAATCTTTTGGCCATTCTTTGACAAATTAGAAAAACACCCATGAGTGATGTTATTACTAATGCACTTCAGTGAAGTTTCAATACCTCGAGTTTTTTCTGGATGCGGAACTTCCTCTACCTCTCCGTTAGTGAGTTTGGTATGCTTCCTTTTGGGTTCCCTGAGTGCAAGGGAGAGGAAGATTTGGGGTTCTGTTTATGGTCCTGTTCCCTGGGGTGGGTGGGTTGGGGGAGAGCTGGAAGGCCTTTCTCTAGCAGTGTGGGTGACACGGCAGCCCACCTGGGACCAGCTTGCTGCTTCAGTACCATCTGACCATTTCTATCCACCTGCTCCTTTCCCTTGGGCCCTTGCAGCACCTGAAAGCCCCAAACTTCCCAAACAGGACACATTTGCCCTCAACTCTGGTTAGTCCTTTCAGTCACACTGTTTAAGAGTTGTGTGCTGTGGCTCTGGCCTATAATCCCTGCAACTCAAGAGGCTGAGGCAGGAGGATTGCTTAAGGCCAGGAGCTCAAGTCCAGCCTGAGCAACAGAGTGAGAACTTTGTCTCTTAAAAATTAAAAAGAAATAAAAAAATAAAAATGAGTATTTCTAAAAATACAGAATTTTTCTCCTGGAGAAGGAAGAACCACATTCATTTTTCTGCATTCCCATTGTACCTTTATTGATTGATTGATTGATTGATTGGTTGATTGAGAGAGAGTCTTGCTCTGTCACCCAGGCTGGAGTACAGTGATGCGATCATAGCTCACTCTAACCTTGAACTCCTGGGCTCAAGCAACCCCTGTCTACCAAAGTGCTGGAATTGCAGGGGTGAGTCGTGGCACCTAGCCTTGTTGCACCTTTAGTGGGATGGGTGTTCAGTAATTGTTAGAGAATGAATGCTTTTTCATCATTTGTTTATTCAGTAAGTAGTTATTAAGCATCTGCTATGAGTGAGACACTCTTTTAGAAGCTGGAAATAAGCACTCTGGGAAGCTGAGGTGGGTGGATTGCTTGAGCTCATGAGTTCAAGACCAGCCTGAGCAAGAGCGAGACCCCATCTCTACTAAAAATAGAAAAACTGTGGCAAGAGGATCTTTTGAGCCCAAGAATTGGAGGTTGCTGAGAGCTATGATGACTCCATGGCACTCTACCCAGGGTGACAACCCGAGACTCTGTCTCCAAAAGAAAAAAAAAGCTGGAAGTACAACAGCAAATAACATGCTGGGGAACAAACACGGGGAAACACTGTAAAACAGGCAAACACATTAAAGTATGGATTATTAGTGCCATGAAGGAAGGGACTATACCTAGCCTGTGTTAGATGAGTCATGCAGTGAAAGTGTCTGTGAGGTGATGTTTAAGCCAGAGCCTGAAAGATGAGACGGACTCAGATGTGCAAAGATGTAAGGTGGAGGGGAGCTGATGTGCCCTAGCAATCCATGGGAGGCCATACAGTCAGATAAGCCCCGGCATGAAGTTGAGATTTTATCCTAGGGTGCTGAGGAGCTATTGAAGAGTTTTCGGTGGGGGAATGAAAGGATCTAGTTTGTGTGATTTCTGACTATTCTATGTATTGTGGGAGAGAAGACTGAAGTGAGGCGATTTGGCGGGCAGACTTGCAGTGGCCCAGGCCAGGCTGATGGGGACTTGGACTAGGTGATAGCAGCAGAGGAGGAGGAAAGTGGATGGATTTGAGATGATTTAGGAAGTCAAATGGTTAGGACTCAAACCATGAAGGACAAATGAAGTGGAGGAGTGAGATGCTAATTTGTCATCCTGGAAGGCTTTTAGCAACATGAACTGGGACTTGGGCCATTTGTATCTGTACAGTGAAGGCTTATAAATTAGACACCAAGGCGAGCTAAGGCACGTCAGATGCTTTTTTCCAAGGCACTGAAAGATGATGGAATAAAAGAGGTGGAGAGAAGAAAAGGCCTCACCAACTCTTTCATACTATATTCCTGAGCCAGGACCACACCATCATCAATCTCATTGTCTGCTCTGGCTGCCATAGGCAATACCATAGGTTGGGTGGCGTAAACAACAGAAATTTATTTCTCATACTTCTGGAGGCTGGAAGTTCAACATCAAGGTGCCAGCTGATTTGGTTCCCATTGAGGCTCTCTTCATGCTTTTTGATGGTTGTCTTCACCTTGTGTCCTTAGCTGAAAGAAAAAGAAATCATCTTTCTTGTGTCTCTCTTTTTTTTTTTGAGACAGAGTCTCACTATGTCACCCTCAGTAGAGTGCTATGGTGTTACAGCTCACAGCAACCTCAAACTCTTGGTCTTAAGTGATTGTCTTGCTTCAGCCTCCCAAGTAGCTGGGACTAAAGGTGACCGCCACAACGCCCGGCTATTATTTTTGTTGTTGTTGCAGTTGTTTAGCTGGCCCGGGCTGGGTTCGAACCTGCCACCTTCGGTGTATGTGGCTGGCGCCAATAACCACTGTGCTACGGGTGCCGAGCCTTGTGTCTCTTCTTATAAGGGCACTAATCCTATCTATGAGGGCTCTTCCTTCATGACTAATTGCCTCCTAGAGGTCCTAGCTCCAAGGGCCATCATATTGGGGATTAGTGCTTCAACATACAGATTTTTGGAGTGACACAAACATTCATTCCATAGTAGTCATTATGTTCTTAGCCCTCTTAACACAGGGCTCGTGTTTATTATTGTGTGCTAGACATTGTACTAAGTGTTTTTTTACATAGATGCTCATTCATTCTCACAATCTTATTATGTAGGTGCTAGTATTATGTCCATTTTCTAGATGTGAAAGTGAAGTGGAAAGATATTTTAAAAACCTTGCTCACAGCTGGCCAGCTTATAAGTGGTATAGCTGTGAGTTGCACCTGGGCTGTCTGACTGCAGTGCTTATGTTCTCTCCGTGCTACAAAGCCTTGGCCCTTCATTGTCTGAGGACGAGATTGAGACCCAGGAAGAAGAGTCACTTGTCTGAGATGGCTCATGCTTCCTCTCTGCAGCCATGTTTTCCCTCCTGTCTCCCACTTGCCAGCAGCTTGGTCTATCCAGTATCTCCTTTCACCAAAGCTGAATTCCTAAATGATAGCCCAGCCTCCCTGTCCACCTCCTCTCTGCTACTAACCGGCCCGCAGGGTCCCAGATGGGGCTTTTCCAGGGCCTTTGCAATTCTGAGGGTCTTCTGAGGGGAATGGAAATTTTGATTGTATAATTCCTAAATCATCTCTCTTTTCTCGTGAGCAGGCTTTGGAAAGGGACAAGCAAACAGAGAACCAGAGGCCTTTGACTCCTTCTCTATCACCCCAGCCAACCACTGAGAAGAGTTCATATCTCTACTCCACGGAGATTACACTGTGGACAGTGGTGGCTGCCATTCAGGCTTTGGAGAAGAAGGTAGATTCCTGCCTGGCCCGCTTGCTGACTCTGGAGGGGCGCACAGGAACAGCTGAGAAGAAGCTGGCTGACTGCGAGAAGATGGCCGTGGAGTTTGGCAACCAGCTGGAGGGCAAGTGGGCCGTGCTGGGGACCCTGCTGCAGGAGTACGGGCTGCTGCAGAGGCGGCTGGAGAACGTGGAGAACCTGCTGCGCAACAGGAACTTCTGGATCCTGCGGCTGCCCCCGGGCAGCAAGGGGGAGGCTCCCAAGGTAACCCTTGGGCACCCAGGGCTGGGGGAGTCTGAGGGGCCAGCCTGTGAGCATGTGGGTGAGCGCGTGCGACGCTTGTGTTTCTAGGTGCCCGTGACCTTTGATGACGTGGCCGTGTATTTCTCCGAGCAGGAGTGGGGCAAGCTGGAAGATTGGCAGAAGGAGCTCTACAAGCACGTGATGAGGGGCAACTACGAGACGCTGGTCTCCCTGGGTAAGGCTGCACAGGGAGGACTCAGGCCTCTGTTTGAAGGCTGGCTCCTGCAGTCTCTGTCTTTAATTGGCTTCTATTACTTTGAAGCGGGGGGTCTATATCTCTGTGGGCATCTGGGACCTAGCTCTCCCCATTCCATGCATAGATTATGCTATCTCCAAACCGGACATCCTTACCCGGATAGAGAGGGGAGAGCAGCCTTGTCCTGGAGACCAGTGGGACCAGAGGAAGGGGAATGAGGAGGAGGCAGCATGCCCAAGGAAGCCTGGAGTTGGTAAGATGGGGCGAGAGGGGAGCAGCTGGGACAGGCTGAACTGTAGTCTTGCCCTTTTGGGCTTCCCAGACAATCTCAGAGGCCAGGACGGGAGCATAGATGCTTAACCCAAAGCAGGGCACCATCTCTCCAAGGCCACCCCAAGTAGGCAGGTGGAAGGCTTTTCCTTAGAGCCTTAAAGTTTCTCCATCTGTACTACAGGACAATCACACCTCACATGAGAACTAAATACAATGGTGAGCATGTACACACTGAGCATTTTATAATTGTGGGGACTTCTTATTACTAACAGTAATACCAGCTGCAGCATTGTTGCTGCCTCCTGAAGTCTTTGGGGATGTCTATGTCTAGCCTGCACCCACATCACTGCTTCCCAGTTCCAGCTGCAGTGGGAACGCCTGTCAGGGACAGGGACTGCTTCCCTCTGTGTCCCTATAGCTGACATACAACACAGTGCTTCCAAAAGGGATCACAAATCAGAATCCTGCAGGGACTTTAGTAAAATAATTTTTTAAAAATGAATGAAAGTAGATAGACTAGTACAGTGAATTTCCAAAGGATCATCATCTAGACTCAACAGTAATTGAGAATTTGCTACATTTGCTTCATCTACCTGTTCTTTTCTTTTTTCTGAACACAACTACAATACCAATATCACACCCACAAAATGTCTTCTGATACTTAGCCCTTGTTCTGTATTCCCCGATTATCTCGAAAATGTTTCTATAGGTGTTTTCATCCTAATTCTAACAGACCTAAGTCTACAGGTTCCATTTAGTTTATGTGTTTCCTGAGTCTACAAAAAGCCTGTAAACACCCCCTTTCCTTTTCTGACACCCCTATTGAGATATAATTCACATCCTGTACAATTCACCTATTAAGGTATACAATTTAGGCTCGGTGCCTGTGTCTCAAAGGGTTAAGGCACCAGCCATGTACACCTGAGCTGGCGGGTTCGAATCCAGCTCGGGCCCGTCAAACAATAATGACGGCTGCAACCAAAAAATGGCCGGGCGTTGTGGTAGGTGCCTATAGTCCCAGCTACTTGAGAGGCAGAGGCAGGAGACTCGCTTGAGCCAGGAATTGAAGGTTGCTATGAGCTGTGATGCTACAGCACTCCATCCAGCGTGACAGCTTGAGGCTCTGTCTCAAAAAAAAAAAAAAAAAAAGTATACGATTTAGTATTTCTTAGCATATTCACAGAGGTGTCCAACCAGCACCACAATCCAATTTTAGATACTTCTTGTTCCATTGGAAAGAAACCCTATACCCACCAGCAGTCTCTCTTGTCCCCTCTCCCTGTTCTCCTGCCTCAGGCAACCACTGATCTGCTTTTTGCATGCATGGATCTGCCCATTCGGGACACTTAGTGTAAATTGAATTGTGCAATATATTTTCAAGGTTTGTCCCCGTGTTAGCATGTCAGTACTTTGTTCCTCTCTGCCGCATAATGCCCTGTTGTGCAAATATACAACATTTTGTCTATCCGTTTGTTGTTGATGGATCCCCCATGCATTTACTTGTTGACATCTCATTGTCATTTCTTATGTCTTTTTTAATGGCCATATTTTGGATTTGGTGTCATTTAGCATGCTCTTTTATTTCTTGCATTTCCTATAAGCTGGTAGGTAGCTCTAAAGGCTTATTTAGGCTCAAGATCAATTTTTTGACAAGACTGTTTCAGATGTGTTACCTGTATGGTGCTATATCACATCAGGAGGTACAAGAAGTCTAGTTATCTTTCAGCGATTGTCAACTTATTCTTCTGTTGTAAAGTTCCCCATCATTCTCCCGATGGTTATAATTACCATTGAATATTGTCTGGATTCATTATTTCATTGGTGTTTGCAGTATGGTGAAATTCTGTCATCACTTCTGGACTTAAAGGCAGAAATTCTTTTACAAAGACTAGTTTCTCTCTCTCTCTCTTTTTTTTTTTTTTTTGAGACAGAGTCTCTCTTTGTCACCCTTGGTAGAGTGCTATGGTGTCATAGCTCACAGCAACCTCCAACTCTTGGGCTCAAGTGATTCTCTTGCCTCAGCCTCCCAAGAAGCCGTGAGTATAGGTGCCTGCCACAATGCCTGGCTATTTTTAAAGATGGGGACCTTGCTTTTGCTGAGGCTGGTCTTGAACTCCTGAGCTCAGGCAGTCCACCCACCTCAGCCTCCCAGAGTGCTAGGATTATAGGTGTGAGCCACCGTGCCAGGCAAGAGTAGTAGTTATCCTGAAATATAACCTGCATAGAAGAGGCAGGATAGATGCTTAATTCTTTCCTGCATCAGTTTCAGAATGAAGAGTCATTACCTTAGTATCTTCTGGGGGTGACCCATGACTTGGGCTTTCTTTCTTTGAAGTATTATTATGACTCTACAAATTGTTGAATATTTTATGTGTGTCATTATTTTGAAGCTATTATTTTCTTGCTTAAATTTTCCCATCTTTAGTAGGAATTCTTTTTTTTTTTTTTTGAGACAGTCTCACTATGTCACCCATGGTAGAATGCCTTGGCGTCATAGCTCACAGCAACCTCAAACTCCTGGGCTCAAGTGACTCTCTTGCCTCAGCCTCCCTAGCAGCCGGGACTATAGGCACCCGACACAATGCTCGGCCATTTTTTTTTGTTGTTGGAGTTGTCATTGTTTGCTGTGGCCTGGGCTGCGTCTGGCGCCATAACCACTGTGCTACGGGCACTGAGCCAGTAGGAATTCTTTAAGTGGGCCCATAGGTCATTTTGATGTGACCCCAGTGCCCAAAAGATGTGACAGATTCATCTGTGTGTTTCCTCTCCCAGACCTGAATCAACGTTTCTTCATGGATTTTTGATTCCTTTCAGTGAGGAATGGTGTTTGGGTCCCCCAATGTGAGTGTTAGTTTTTCCTAATTTTTAGCATTACTTCTAGGCTTTTTCAGAAAAATATATATTTTTGAAAACAGAAAAATCATGAGTTTATATTGATATTTTGAACACAAATTTAATGTTCTTTTTTTTTCTTTTTTGAGGCAGAGTCTCACTTTGTCGCCCTCGACATAGCTCACAGCAACCTCTAGCTCTTGGGCTTAGGCAATTCTCTTGCCTCAGCCTCCCAAGTAGCTGGTACTACAGGCGCCCGCCAATTTTTTTGTTGCAGTTTGGCCGGGGCAGGTTCGAACCCACCACCATCAATATATGGGGCCGGCGCCCTACCCACTGAGTCATAGGCACCGCCCACAAATTTAATATTCTTGATTTTATACTTGTATATTACTTTCCTTTTACATGGAAATCTTAAATTCCCAACTAAATTAGCCTAATTACTTATGCATGATTTGATATCCAATCCTAACATTTAATTGTCCTGTAACATCTTACAATTTCAAAATAATGAAGCCAGTAATTATACTAACAATTAGACCTTGGGTTGAAAGCTAAGATTTCTTTGCAGCTCTCTTTATTTTCTGCATGTGTTCTATTTGGGACTTGACAAATTAATACCTTTTAGACTGGGCATGGTGGCTTATGCCTATAATCCCAGCACTTTGGAAGGCCAAGGCAAGAGGACCACTTGAAGCCAGGAGTTCCAGACCAGCCTGGGCAACAGTGAGACTCCTGTCTCTACAAAAAATAAAAAAAAAAATTATCCAGATGTGGTGGCACACTTGTAGTCCCCGTTACTCAAGAGGCTGAGGCAGGAGGATTGTCTAGGCACAGCAGTTTGAGGTTACGATCATGCTACTGCACTCTAGCCTGGGCAACAAATCTAGACCCTGTCTCTTAGAAAAGTTTAAAGTCACTTGAAATAATTGGCTCGGCGCTTGTAGCTCAGCAGCTAGGGTGCCAGCCACATACACTGGGGCTGGCAGGTTCAAACCCTGCCTGGGCCTGCCAAACAACAATGACAACAACAACCACAATAAAATAGCGAGGCATTGTGGCAGGCGCCTGTAGTCCCAGCTACTTGGGAGGCTGAGGCAAGAGAATTGCTTAAGCCCAAGAGTTTGAGGTTGCTGTGAGCTGTGTGATGCCATGGCATTCTACTAAGGGCGACACACTGAGACTCTGTCTCCAGAAAAAAAAAAAAATTCACTTGAAATAATTATTTTCTCTATGCATTTATGTCACCAATTTGGTATGCAGTTGTATCCATTCGTTTCTATTTATTTTTAGATTTTTAGAGATTGCTCTTTTTTATTTTATGATTTAAGTTAATTTTTTGAATATGTAAGATATTTTATTTTTACAAAGTCAAAACAATTTAGCAGGCTGGACTCATTGGCTCATGCCTGTAGT
>CAUYRH010117153.1:0-48301 GCA_963574655.1 Perodicticus potto | reverse complement strand
TTGCTAAGTCATGGAAGAAGCCCAAGGGCCCATCGACCCACGAATGGATTAATAAACTTTGGTACATGTACACCATGGAATATTATGCAGCCTTAAAGAAAGATGGAGACTTTACCTCTTTCGTATTTACATGGATGGAGCTGGGACATATTCTTCTTAGCAAAACATCTCAAGAATGGAAGAAAAAATATCCAGTGTACTCAGCCCTACTATGAAGCTAATTTAAAGGTTCCATTTAAAAAAAAAAAAATACTGTTTATTTTTTTAAAATTCTGGTGAGTAACAAATTATCTCATTACATGCAATTTTGGTTGAGTACACATATATAAAATCAGAGATACTACTGTATACCTGCCATCTAATTGTCTAGGCTATTGATTATGCCATTACTGGACTATTTATATTAATTTCGAGTAAGCGTTCTACTGCAAATTTAGCACCCTACACAATACATCTGGACAGGAAGAGCAATTCCCTCAAACTTTTAAAATCTGATGTATCAGCTGGCGTCTCTTCTTCTGTGCACATTTTAGTTCTCATGCTGAATACTCATGTCATTAGAGCCAGTGGATCCCATTCCATCTCTCTTTTCCCACATGACTTCTTTTAGCCTGATTTATTTTTTAAATTTTTGCTTTCCTAGGTTTAGTTTATAATTCCAGCAATGTCTTTCATGTCCTGTGAGTTTACAAACCACTGATAGTACTAACACAACTAGCATTTTCTTGAACTCCTGACTCAAGCAATCCTCCCTCCTTGGCTCCCAAAGTGCTAGGATTACAGGCACAAGCCACTGTGCCCGGTTCACATCTAACATTTTTGGGGGAGATAAAAGTTATATATGAGCAAGTAAGTATTTTTAATACTTGTGTTCCTTTCTCTAAAACCATGTGAATTTCTCCAGCTTGTTCTTTTTGGCATGGATTTTCTGAATTTCTTTTCACTTGAAAGATCCATGGAGGGGTTTAGTGTAATGAGAAAGTAGATCCCCAGTACAAAGGATTTGAGGGGGTCCCTCACTCTCTAATTCATAGGACCTCAAACAGTATGATTCTTCCTAGGTTCAAGGAGTTAGGAATCTGCCACCATTTCTTGTTTGTCAATGTTCAGGAGCTGCTGCTATTCTCTGCTGCACAATGTAAAGGGGATGCTAGCTCTAGCATTTTTTTTCCTAGAGAAAAAGTTAATTTCTACTTTGGGGAAAACAGAGAGTCAAAGTTTAAAATAGATGATAGTAGTCACTGATGAGGTTAAACAATTAGAGGTTATAAACTGTTTCCCCCCTCCTTGAGTAAAAAATGGAAAAAGGAAGAAAAAATGTTTTGTAGGTTATAATAAGAATAGTAGGTAGCTTTTATTGAGCAGTGTATGTTAGCCACTGTCCTAAACATTTTTCATTATCTCATCTTAGTTATTACAACAACGCTTTGACGCTCCTGCTCGTATCTGTATTTTATAGATAAGGAATGCATGATGCATGAAGAGGTCCAACAGCTTCCCCAAGGTTGATGGAAGATCATAGGTTTTAACCTTGGCAATCTGGTCCAGTGCTCACACTCTTAGCTACAAGGTTACACTGCCATATAATGAGTCATTTCGATTTTTTCCCTCGTGTTGAGCACAACCTCCCACTATACATGTACAACGCAGGAGAAGTGGCAGTTTCAGCCTTTTTTCTTGTTGTTGTTTGTTTATTTAATAGCAGGGTTAAAAAAAAAAGGCACTGTGCAGTCTAAATCAAGTTTAATTAGACCCGTGTGGCAAACATAACAATTATCCATGCCAAATTTACAACATTTTTCTTTTTTCATCTTCAATTATTAATAGTCAGTGGTGCACAAATTCTTTCTTGTTCTGAGAGGAATAATTGAAGTTTGCATAGGATTCTAACTGTTGCTTAGTTCCTTAAGAATCTTTATCTAGGCTCGGCGCCTGTGGCTCAAGCAGCTAAGGTGCCAGCCACATACACCTGAGCTGGCGGGTTTGAATCCAGCCTAGGCCCGCCAAACAACAATGACGGCTAAAACCAAAAAAAAAAAAAAAAAATAGCCAGGCGTTGTGGCAGGTGCCTGTTGTCCCAGCTACTTGGGAGGCGGAGGCAGGAGACTCGCTTGAGCCCAGGAGGCGGAGATTGCTGTGAGCTGTGATGCCACAGTACTCTACCCAGGGCAACAGCTTGAGGCTCTGTCTCAAAAAAAAAAAAAGGAATCTTTATCTAAAAGGAATATTTTCTTTAAAATGTAAGTCCATTTCTGTTTGTGGGATGGACCTTCGCTTGGAGAATATGGTGGTGTTGCTAGGTGTGGAATTTTGGCATTACACTGAACTTTCCTTTTTCTTCCTTCCTAGAGCTGGTGGGAGGTGTGGAAGTGGGAACGTGTGCAAAGTGTATAGAAAAGGGGGTCCAGAAGAGCACACAGGAGAAGGGGACTCTTTCATTAGATCCTAGATGTCCCTTTTTCTCCCCAGCATTCTGTTCTGAAACTGGGGTCTTAGAAGAACCTTAAGTGGTCTCCTTGATCCAGATTATCCATACGCGATTTTTTTTTAAGTAGCAATTCTTTATTTATCAAAGGAAAAGATAATAGCTGTCTTTTTCTTCCCAAATATAAATAAGGGTGTTTTTATATTGCTTTTATAATTCAACTTAAAAATCTCTTAATGATCGTTTTTAACATTTTCTTCATTATAATATTCTTCCTTTATCCAAGCCATAGAGAGGGTCATGGAAATAAAATAAAATGTCATTAATATGTAAAAATAGCTATTGATAGAACTTTGATATAAATGACTTGAAAGTAAAACATGTGTAGGGTTTTCTCCAACATTGACAATGATACGGTAATTACAAAAAATTTGGAAAATTGAGAGAAATAGAACCAAAGAAAACAAATGTCTATTGTCCCTAGACTCAAGAGAAGAAAAACTTACTGTTTTCACATATTTTCTTATTCTGCGAAGGTTTTTTATAGCTTTTTCTATATAGAGTTTTTGTTTAGCATTCTTGGTTGTGATTATACCATAAATATAATTTTTGTTGTCTGCTTTGTTTTGATGTCTAAGGTGCAGAGACAGCTGGCCGAGAACTTTGCTGAGCCTACCTTGTCACAGGTGAGCTTTGCAGATCTGGCTGGCAGTCGAGTTCAGTAAGAGCTCCACAAATGCACTGTTCCCATACGGTGCTTAGCGCCGGGCAGGCTGAGCACGCAGGTCCTGCCTCTCAGCATCTCACCGTGTACCCGGAGAAGACAAGCAGGCATTTCATGGCTGCTTTTAAAGTTTACTTTTAAACTTTTTTTGTTATGGAAAATTTCAAACATATACAGAGAGGAAGAGAATATAATACAGACCCCATGTGCCTCTGTCAGCATCAACAATTATCAATTTAGCAGAGTCAGCAATTATCAATTTATGACTCATCTTGCTTCATCTAGACTCTAACCTTCCACCCCTCATTATTTTCAAGTAAATCCCTGACTTATAATTATTTCCTTAATATTTTTATACACATCTCTAAAAGATAAGGACTTTATTTTTTTAAGGACTCTTTTTAGTACTATAACAGCATTATCATGCTTTTAAAAATTCTCTGATAGAATATGAAATATCTAGTCAGCGTTAAAATTTTTTTAATCAATGTTAAAGTTTATCTGTTTTTCATTTTTCTTTTCAATTTGTATCAGTATTCAAATAGGGTCTATTCACTACAGTTGATTGACAAACCTCTTGAGTCCCTTTTCATCTACAGATTCATACTTCACTGTCTTTTCCTTGGGATTTATTTTTTGCCAAACTGGACTATTTATCCTGTAAAGTTTCTCCTTGTCTGGATTTTGCTGATGCATCTCATGGAGTGAAATGTTAAATGTTCTCTGTTTAACATATCCTCTGTATTTCTCATGAACTAGTAGTTACATCTAGAGGTTGGATCGAATGGTTTCAATGTTTTATCACAAATAGTATGTGAGTGGTGTTAGTGTTCCCATCAGAGGATGTGTGTGTGTGTGTGTGTCTGTGTGTGTGTGAGAGAGAGAGAGAGAGAGAGAGAGAAAGACATGTTGACAGCCAATGGCAATTGTTGCTGCCTAAATCTATCAATTCATTAGGTGTTTCAAAATGTTATTTCATGTCAATCATTTCTTCATTTATTACTTAAACTAATTCTATAAAGAGAAACCCCTGCTAATCAGCCATTTGACTATCCTGAGGTAGGCTTTGTATAGGAACTGCTATAAGGAAAGGCAAGACAAAATTCTTGATTCTTTCACTTTATTTACCAGTTTTCAAAATAGTTGGCTCCCTACTGTCCAAAATTACTACTTGGGGGTAGTTGGGAGGAAGAGACAAAAGTGACTCATTAAAAATGTAAATAACTCATGAATTTAAAAATCCATTATGTTTATTCTTAACTGAAAATTAAAATTGTCTAATCTCGGCCAGTGGGAGCCCCTGGTGTTGGCTCCAGAATCCTTTTGACATAACCCCCACATAATAGTCCTTGACAGCTTCTTTACTTTCTGCATGCCAGGCCAGTGGTTCTCAAAGTGTGGTCTGAGGATGCCTAGGGTTTCTTAAGACCCTAGCAGAGAGTCTGTGAAGTCAAAACAATTTCATGATAATACTAAGACATAATTTACTACTTTTATTCTCTTAAATGTGTACAATGGAGTTTGCTAGAGGCCGCATATTGACTATTGCTGTGTGTGTGTGTGTGTTCTTGTGTTTTCTAGAATTTTTAAGGTAAAATCTTAGAAGTCTTAAATAATTGCTAGGAGTGTAAAGGAATTCTAAGATCAAAAAGCTTGAACTACTGTTCTAGATTCATCTTTTACATTTCCTGCAACTTACATATAATTGCTGGTGGCCTTATAAATTAGCTCCCACGCCTTTTTTTTTTAGCTCTTTGTGTGTGTGTTTGGGTGTGTGTGTGAGAGAGAGAGAATATAAGTGATCTATTCTAAGTCCCATAGTTAGAAAGTGGTAAAACTAGAATTTGAATCTGGATGTTTATACAATAGTTTTCTTCCCAAAGAGAATCATGGTATACCAAAGTTTAATTAATTACAGCATAGATGCTGTAAACCTTGCATGCTGTGCTAGACTTGAACGTGTTAGGGTACAGAGTAAAATTAACTAATTTTTCTCAAATGGAATGACCTGCACAAAGGGACAAACAGTTGTAGAGGCAGGATGAGTGTCTGCTATAGCTTCATGGTATAATAAAAACAATGTTCTGAATGTGTTGTTTTTCTGGTCACAGTAGGGAAGTTCAGGATACATTAGAGTATTAACTTTTGAAGATCTTAGTCATCTAGAGAAAAGCCTGCCTTGCCAGTGAAATTTGATAATGGTTCATGTATTTTCTTCTAATTTCTGAACCAGGATCCAATTTATTGTTCAACTACATGTCTCGGGAATACTTTTTTTCATCTTACAGTTAGTTGAACCAAACCCTTCAAGAAAGCATCCTGCAGTTTTAAATGCTAAATGACGATGCCTTAAAATTTTCCATCACTAGATAATATGCAGATCTCCAAAAAATGACTACTTACAATCACTGGGTTTTGTAGTCTTGGGAGAATTTTCATTTTGTCTTACTCTCTCGGGCTGAACCCATCATTTTGTCACCATTCTCAATATCTAGATCCTCTCCTGGCTCATGAACAACATTAACCCTTATTTCCCAGGTACCTAGAGGAGTTTCCTTCTAAGAAAAAGAAGTATGCTTCCAAAGCAGCAGTGGCTTTCTGAACTTAGTGCCTATACAGGAGAGGAGCAGCTTACATAATATCCTTGAGTACTTTCCCAGTGTAAGAAACATCTCACTGCACCTGACAGCCTCAGGTGCCATCTGAAAAAGTATCATCTTGCAGGAAGCTTGAATCAGAGCCCACATCATCATTCAGGTGCTTTGTAATTACATCGTGGTTCAGGTGGGGAGCGCAGCAAAGACTGTGTCAAAGATTGCAGAGCTCTTGCTGGAATACAAATGTCTTTGTTAGAAAGTAGATTTTAAACACTGTGTAAGTTTTTCTGTTTATGAACAAATTCATTTTTCACTGGAGTCTTGGTTTTTTTCTCACCATGAAATCTGTCAAAGTGAAATGATAAACATCTGCTTTAGGGGATTTGTTGGGCATTTAGATTTCTGGTCTTGGACTGTCAGTTGCTGGTGCTTTTCTAGCAAGTTCTCTCACTGACTTTGATGAAGGCAGAGAATGAAGTGGAAGGGTGGTTCTTTCATAGGGACAGGCTAAGAAACTCCATGCTTCTACCATTGGTCTTGTTAAAATTTTACTCTTTCTTGTTTGATACTTTGAACAAAATCTAAAAAAAAAAAAAAAAAGCCAAACAAACAAAAAAACGTTGAATAGAGCCATCTCCACATGGAAAGCATGTGGTAGATGATGATGGGAGCATTGAACTTACGTCTGGGGAATGCAAGGAATTTTGGGTACCGGTAGCACTGAGGATCTGGCCCCACCTTTCTACGCTTTGGTTTCCTGTTTAGAAAGTTCTGCTCCTCATACAGATCTTGACATACAAGGAGGGAAGGTGCTTTGTGTATGGAGTTTTCCATAAAGTGCATTCCTCACTAAAAGGCTGGACTAAAGGTAGGCGAATGCTTTCCAAAGATCAGTTTGACATGTATATGAAACCTTTATTAATTTATGCCACACTTATTTATTTACATTAAGTATGAAGTACCCCCAGGCAATTAAAATTTGGATTTTCTTTACTTAATTCCCTTCTTTCTCTTAAAAGCAAAGAATATAAACATGTGGGAAGTAGACATTGCAACTAATTTAATTACCTGAATATTGGAGAAAAAAATTTATTGAAGTGGAAACAAGGATGAGATTATTTTTGATTTTGTTCTGTGTCTAATTAGAGGCAATTTTGGAGCAGTCCATAAATCTCTTTTCAAGTCTAAAGTGAGGGTATCCATTGGTAAGTGAGCCATAACTGAACAACTCTTTGTAAGAACTGTCTCGGTGGGGAAAAGCCTCCGTGGTGAGAACTCAGAATTCCAGGAATGCATGTAGAGGTGGGATCTCTAGTTAATGATTCTCAGGAGAGAATGAGGCTGTGTTTGAATGTCTAAGTGCACTTTTAAAGCAGAAAGCCTTCCCCCACATCTCAGTGAGCCACTCTTGGTAGCAGTTGTGTTTGAAATCCTTTAAGTGTTTTAGAATTAAAAAAAAAAAACAAAACAGAAACAAGAACAGCTGAAAGTATGCTGATAGGGAGATTGGGATAGCTCATTAGAATAGCCATTTCTCTCTGGAGAGTGCTATTTATTCTAGAAAAAAGAAATAGTTGTAAATAGTAACAGTCATATTGCCAAAAAAATTTTGGTAATATATAATATACAAATATGTGGTACTCTGAGTTGGTTCTAAATGCAACTTTTTGGCATGATGTCATTTTGTATAAAGAGACTCCTTGGAGCCCAGTAATGGAAAGCAGTGGGGTCAGAAAACCTGCATCTCTTAGTTGAGGGTCAGTACCAAGTTGTAGTGGGTTCTCAAAGAGTAGGTGACAACGTGGTGGGATGCCATGTTCCTCAGCGTGTTGGACTGAGTTTGCTGCGTTTCTCTTTAGTGAGGGCGGAGAGGTTTTCCAGGCATTTGATTATGCTACCTGATACTGTACAGCCCAACGCTGTCAGCATTGGGTCTGGGAAGAAAATTATTTATTGTATAGTTTTGTGTCAGCTGTATTTTTATCTCTTTTATTTTGAGAGTCAAGTAGAAAGTAGAAAAGCAAAGAACCCAGGTAATCTGCAAATGAAACTTAGAGGATAAAAGTCCCTAGGAAAATAAACAATATCTGAAGCTGTATGTTTAAGATTTAAAACATCAAATATTAGAACCTAGTGATAAGAATTATCCACTTATCGAACTATTTGAAGGTTCATTTTTTTAATTACTTAAGACATCCCTAACTTGATGTCTTGTAATTTGTTTCAAAACAAAACAGTTTAACTAGAAATAATCTTAACTATCATCTAGTCCATAATTTTTACTTTGCTAATCAATCTAGTAACTTGTGGTCAAAGTTATGTCTTTGTCTTGGAATTTTCCACTCCTGTCTCTGGGTTAGCACATAGTACATGGGTTGCCAGGGGTAGTATTTACTAATAAAAATTGAAGCAAACCTTTGACCAGAGTATATTTGAATAAGGTCTTAGTGGAAAGTTTGAGAAGTATAGTGGAAGATGTTAGAACTGCTCTTCTTTGGGGGAATTAAAAAACTTAGCCATTCTTCTATAAATTGTTAGATGCTCATGTTTACTGTTTTGCAAAAACTCTCAGTGTGTAAAATGCCCCGTAGGTATAAAAACATTTTTATGTGTAAAGTGTCTCTTGTGTTACACGCCCTCAAGCTGGGAGTATAATTTAATTACTGTTCCAGAGTCAACAGAAGAATGAATAAATAGGGATCATTGTTGCCAGTAGACACTGTTCTCCATATGCCAAAAATGAAATAAAACATGAGTCTTCTTTTTCTTTTTTTATTCATTTTTATTTTATTTTTTTATTTTTATTTTTTTTCTGGAACTCCTTAGACCTCTAGGTGTCAAAGGTCCTAGGGAAAAACATGAGTTTTAAAGCTACATCAAGCAACAGCTTGTCAAATTAATTATAATATTCAGGGATTCTTTAACAGCCTAAAATAATTTACCTTATCAGGTAAATAGGCATGCTTGGGAAGTTGAACTTGAACTTTTTTTAAATTAAGATTGATACAAGGGTACAAATGATAGGTTACATTGTTTGCATTTGTTAGGTAAAGTCCTAGTTGTAGTTGAGCCTTTTACCCAGGAGGTGTGCCCGTGAGGGGATAGCAGACTAACGCCCTCTTCCTACTATACTATACTTCCTATACTTCCCCCACCCCTGCCACCCCCCCCCACTTGAATGTGGTTATGTTTTTCTCCCCTGTAGACATGTAGTTGTTCATCTACTGCTTTCATATTAGTATGGAGTACATTGGATACTTGCTTTTTCACGCTCATGATACTTTTCTTAGGAGGATATTCTCCAAATCCATCCAAGTAAATACAAAAACATTAGTCTCCATCTCTTTTTATGGTTGAATGGTATTCCGTGGTATACATATACCATAATTTGCTTATCCATTTGTGAGTTGATGGGCACTTGGGCTGTTTCCACATCTTGGTGATTGTGAATTGAGCTGCAATAAAGATTCTAGTGCAAATGTCCTTATGAAAAAAATGATTTTTTTTTTCTTCTGGATAGATACTTAGTAATGGGGTTGCAGGATCAAATGGAAGGTCCACTTATAGTTCTTTGAGGGTTCTCCATACTTCTTTCCAAACAAAGCTGTATTAGTTTGCAATCCCACTGACAGTGTATAAATGTTCCCTTCTCTCCACTCTGCACCAGTGTCTGTAGCTTTGGGACTTTGTGATGTGGACTGTTCTCACTGGGGTTAGGTGATATTACAAGGTGGTTTTGATTTGAATTTCTCTGCTGATTAGAAATGATGAGCATTTTTTCATGTGTTTGTTGGCAATTCATCTGTCTTCTTCAGACAAGATACTGTTCATACCTCTTATCTAGTGATAAATGGAGGTTTTTGCACTTTTCTTGCTGATTAGTTTGAGTTCTCTGCAGATTCTGGTTATTAGTTCCTTGTCAGATTATTAACATGCAAACATCTTCCATTCTGAAGATTGTTTGCTTTAATTATTGTGTCCTTAGCTGTGTAGAAGCCTTTTAGCTTGGACAGGTCCCATGTATTTATTTTAGTTGTTGCTGTAATTGCCAATGGAGTCTTCTTGGCAGATAAAAATCTTTCCCCAGCCCACTGTCCTCAAGAATTTTGCCCATATTTTCTTCTAGAATTTTTATTATTTCGCATCTTGGATTTAAATCTTTCATCCCTAGTAAGTCAATTTTTGTAAGTGGGGAGAGGTGTGGGCCCAGTTTCAATCTTCTCCATATGGCTCACCACTTCTCCCAGCACCATTTATTAAATAGGGATTCTTTTCCCCAGTGTATGCTCTAGTTTGGTTTATTAAAATTCAGATGGAGATGGGAGGCTGATTTCATCTCTGGGTTTTCTATTCTGTTCCATAAATTTGTGTCTCTATTTTTATGTCATTACCATGCTGTTCTGATCACTATAGACTCATATAACCTGAAGTCTCATAAAGTGAACTTTAACTTTTTTTTTAAAAAGTGAAATGTGGCTACTTCCAGTGTACACAGCTGTGTCTCAGATCGTAAATTTGGTCGTGTCAAACTGAGGCAGATTGGCTTCTGCAGGGGAGGAATTTCCCATCCTCCTGTCTGGCTTCAGGCTCAGAGAACCAGATGAGGGACTCTGGGGTGAAGCAGGAGCCAGGTGGGGAGGGAGTGCACCAAGCCAGGTGGGTGGTTCTAATTTGGTGAAAAGCTACCAAAACTATGCCCAATCCTGGATATTCTGTTTATTCTTAGTTTATTTGAGGACTTTAAGATGATAGGACAATAACTTTGTTTTCTAGAAACCCCCCTTTGTGGTACAAAAGGTGGCTTATCCGTGAGATCTCCTTTTGCGATGTTCCAAAGAATGCGAATATGTGTGGAGTACTGCAGGAATAATTTCTTTTGCAGCTCCCAAATCTTCGGATTTGGAGGATATAATCCAAATAATCGTATTTCTGTCATTTATTCCTTCCATAAATATTTAGCAAGTACTTCTCAGGTGCCCAGCACTGATTTGGGTGCCAGATGACATGGACATAATTCTCTGTCCTCACTGAGCTTCTATTGGAGGAGACAGACACACAAGTGGTCAGATAGTGATATGAGCTATGGAGAAAATTAAAACTTGGAAGGCATGACAGGAGTTGTGCCAGGGGGTGAGGTACCATGTTAGGACATGGGGTCTTGCACTACTTATGGTGACTGATTGGACCCACAGGCATGAACTATCACAGTCCTTTACATATTGTGGCTGATTGTCATGTCAGAAAGCATTCACACCACACCTGTTAGTAAGGCTGGGTACTGCATGTGTCATCCAGCTGAGTGTTGTGCTCAAGACTGACAGCCCTCAGATGAACACATGCAGAGGACCTACTAATGACAAATAGGAAATGAGTATTCATTCAACAAATGTTTATTGAATGATTAAATAGACAAGGCATAGTGGAAGCTAGCGAGATAAGTCACATAGCTACCTTGCCAAAGGGGCACAGAGTCTAGTCCAGTGCATTCATAAAATAGACCTCTGCATGTCAGTGATTTAACATTGGCATAGACTGTGAAAATTCACGTCTCCTGCTGATTTCTCATTTCGCTGAAGCCTGATTTTGAGGCCGGTGCTTTGAGAGGCTGGTGTAGGGGTGACTTAGGCAGTTGCCCAGGGTCCACATCTCAGTGCAACCCTGTTTCTACCTATTATTTATCATGGAAAAAGCCTTTGAGGAGAAATACTTCTGCGAGAAGAAAGGCAGCTTCTAGTGTTAGTGAGGAAAGTACTAAGTCTAAGACATCGTGTTTCCAGGTCTGAGAATTGACTCATTGAGGAGGGCCCCAAGGAAATATTGAGCATTTTGCTGCCCTTTATGGGGGAGATTTTATACTGTCCTAATATTTGCCAGCTTGGACATGAACCCCTCCTGAGTATGATTTGGGTGAAGGGCTCTGTGGGGAAAGTGGTCACAGGAGAATTGATTTCCCTCGCTTTGAAGCAGAGATGCTTCATGATCTTCTGCTTCAGGCCCTAGTATCAGGTTATTTCCTTTGCTTTAGATAAAAAGCACCAGACCAGTTTATGTGGGGGTTCCTGGCACTTATTACACACACCCACACACAGAAACGGGGCAAGGGAGAGCTGGGCAGGGGTGGGAGAGCCGTAAATACAGAGGCAGGGGCATTTGCCTTCTCACCAAAATCCACGTTTTTCCTCTTCCCGAGCTCGTAACAAGAACGTATTTCCTTGCCTCCCCTGCAGTCAGGGGCAGCCACGTGACTGAGTTCTGGCTACCGGCGTAGCCGTAATGAAGACGCAGAGCCCATCCGCCTGCATCCCTGACAGTGTGAGGAAGAGTGTGTGGTGTCACCAGATTCTGTCACGGCAACAAGAACAAAGTTCTGAGGTGTCTGAGTCATTTACATTTTTGGGTCTATTTTCGCAGTGGTGGATTTGGATCATAATCCCAAAGGATACAATCCTGAATACCGTAATCCCCAGTGTTGAAATTCCCAAAGGATCAAAATCCCTAGTCTAAAAAGTCTCCGCCTAAGATCCCTGTAATCATAATCACAGGACAATGGCACTGCATTTAGCCCTTCTCTATGGACTGTCTTTGTGCAGTTAGCCCATATCTATCCTTGTCATATTCTCCTTCATATGTTGAATTCTTTTAAGGTTTCTTTTAATTTTATTTTTCTTATTTTTAGTTTTTTACTATCTGAAATTGTTAGCTTTATTTTTCATAATTTGCTATGTTACATATTTCCTCTTGGCGTCATTTTCAATACTGGAAGTACAAATTCTGTACTTTTCGAGAGTTCTAATTCATGTACCTTTTGCAAATTCGACTCCATGAAAGTGCATCATCGCAGAGTTGACTTTGTGTGTAAGCATTTTGGTGAAAATGTTGAACCTCTGTCAACAAATGCTGAGCTGTCCATTTAGCACACGTGCATTTATGAAAGATAAAAGTTTTCAAGATCTCAGCTCTTTGGGTGACAGCATATTTGGAGGTAACTCATTGTGGGTTTTGATCTGTGTCGTCAAAAGGCCTATGTGGATTGCAACAGTATTTCGGAAGAATATAGTTATAAAGCTGGGTGTACACACCAACCATAGTGATATGTATTTATACATTCTCCTTTTTGACTTTTTTTTTATAAATATGATTTGTTTGCTCTTAACTGTTTCCCCCATACATATGTTGTTAGTACACCTGACCATTTATGATTTCAAAAATATGTGTTATTGCCTATTTTATTATGTAAAGTGGCCTATGAAGTATTCTGTCATGTTTTTATGTTTCTGCGTATTCTGAAGTATTGTGTTTTTATGTTTTAAAAATGTAAATAAATATCTTTAAAATTTTTTTTAAATAATATTTCCCAGAATTATATTTTCAGGATTTTGATCTTTGGGGAGTTCAGCATTCATCATATTATGTATTTGGGGATTATGATCGGCACCCTGTAATGCCTAGCCTCTTCTACTATACACTGTGTGTGGTAAAAGAGAGAGGTAAAGACTAGTGGGGGTGTCCAACCTTTTTTCTTCGCTGCTGCAAGTTGGAAGAATAAGGGTTGCCTTGAGCCACACATTAAATACACAAACACTAAGGAAAGCTGATGAGCAAAAGGAAAGCTCTGTGCGTCCTTTTTGTAACACGCTACACCACAGTTACACAAAACAGTCCTCAAATAATCTGCATGCGGTCTGTGGGCTGCAGGTTGGACACCTTTGGAGCAGTTTGGTGCCTTTGTCTTATTTCATTAGGTTATTGGACCTTGTCATTTCCACCTCATGGCAGAATCACTGCCCTTGGATGAAGGTGTTTTTTATGCTGCTAGGCTTGGGCTGTGTGTGTGTTTATTACTGTGCTCAAATTAACTGCTAACACTTATGTATCAATGCTCCTTGCTCTATACCGACCCACAACCCTACCCAATAGCTGAGGGCAGAGTCTAGGGAGTATGAACTCACCTTTGCTTTTTCTTCATCTTTCTCTGTTTTCTCATTTTAGTGCTTTCCTTGTGGTAGGTACTATTGGGGATACACAGAAATTAAAGAAACATGGACTGTACCCTCAAAAAGCTAACAACTGTCGTTGACCAGACTTCCTCAAGTGCACATCTCAGCTGGTAGTAACTAATACTCGAGTGAAATTGCTTAAACAATAAGCGATTTTATTAAGAGCTAAGAGGTACAGTAGTCTCGGGTGCTGTTTCTCCATGACTCCCAATCCAATCAGGTTCTCTTCTTGATACTGAATGGAGGTGGTCGGCCACACAGTCCAGCGCACAGCCCTCTTAGGGCTGCCTTCCCCTCCCCGTGTCTATAATGCTCATGTGGACCATTTAGCAGGTGTGGCAGATGGTCCAGAGCAAGTTTATTACTGCCCTGTTCCCATTGAATTCATTTGAGTTGGGTCCATAGTGCAAGAATCGAAGTTGTTACAGTGCTGAGTATTGAGAATGGGGATAGTGAGATGAGGGAGTTAGCATGGGTAGCCTGAGAAATTCCTACTTGACTGTGTTCTAGTGGTTAGTTTCTGCAGCTTCAGTGGTTCCCATCATTTGGCCTATCACTGTATTTCAAGTTAGAGTGGGAAGATCAGCTGCTTTGTTCTTTAGCCCCTTATCAATCTCCCTCTTCAATTTGCGCTGTTACTCCCATTTGTTCTTGTTACTGTCTACGCATCTGTCCTCCTTCTGAGCTGCTGTGGTCTACTCCTCAGAGGTAGGCAGCAAGCCCAACTATCTTTGTACTCTTTTTTCTAGTCCCTTCCTCCAGAATATAACACAACACTTTATTATGCATGATTCAATAAATGTTTGATGAATTAATTGATTAAATTTCTTAGACCGTGAGAGCTTTTTGAGCTAATTTCATACTTGGTGAATAGTTCTTTCCCTGGGGAATATCGCTTCCTGCGGCCGTTGTGTTACTGCCAATTCATGTGATGCTTCATCTTGCAGTTTTATGTTGTGACACTAACCTGGCCTCTACCAATAACAGGAGTCAAACAGCATGCAGTTTAAGAAGGGAAAGTGGTGACATGCTAAGTGATTGCTGTGTGAGTGTCTTGACCTGGTCAAAAATGTACTCTGGTAGGTGATGCTGAACCATCTTTCTGTGGTTTTCTGGGCAAAAAAATCATCTTGTGTTATATGTACTATATTGCTAAACCTAATAAAAGAACAACAGATTGACCTTCCTCTGCCTGGTAGCTAGGATTGTACATATTGCTAAGTTGTGCCTGACTACCGAAGGTTCTGGAGAATTTATTGAAAAGGGACATGTGCACATCTGTAACAAGGTTTGTTTCCCCCAATAAAATTACAGCAGAAATCCATCCCTCTGGGACTTGTTTCTTCCTAAAAGCACATTTTAATAATGATGACAGAACAGAGTGGTGAATTTGAGACACCAAGGGCTAGGAGGGAGGGTATCTTACAGGAAGAATGCTCCATTCTCCGTGGTAATTAGAAGTTCATTCAGTATGTCTCTTTGTGCCTCACTGGGGCTACTATCTCCATCTCCGTTTATTTTTAGTCTTAACAGCTGGTCTTCCCTTCCTCTTCAGCCAAGAGGCCACTTTGAAATAAGCGGGCCAGAGCTTTTCTCTGACCTTGCTCTTGTTTCTTTTGTCAGTTTAAGATTCATTTTGAAAAGTCAGAGAAGCAGAAGAATATATTCCTATCTTTGATTCTTTGACCTTTGTGATATGAACATTTCAGTGCTGCCTTGCTGCTTAACTCTGACCAGCTTTGTCAAGTCAGGGAAATAACCATTTCTCTACTAGGACTTAGAAAAGAATTCAACTATATGGGATTCTCTGTCATAAATTAACTTTAAAAAATTGTTAAAGTTGGAAATAGGGAGCTTATTGTCATCTCTCAGAACAGTCTTATTAGTGAAGGATTTAAATATTCCATCTTGATTCACTTAAAGTAGCCTAAAAGTATTTGTCCAGCCTCACTTCCAGGAAATAATTTAAGAGAATGTCCTCATGAAGTAGCAGTACGTTGAGTTACAAGAAAAGCACAAAGTTTGTAAAATGTGTAGATTGGTGCCCTCTCTAATCTTGACTGGGTGGGGTGAGTCCATTTTTCATAGTGGCTGAAATGATGTTATACGTGGTAGACTGAGAAACTAGCCTGGTGACTCTACATGTACATTTTAGAACTAGATCTAGAAAAGGCACATGTTTGAACAGGGAATAGTGATAAATAAGTTCAATAATTTGTTTTATTGTAGAAGATAATCCCTTTCTGCCTTCTGCCTTCATTATGTTCACTATGACGGGAAATAACAAATTGTCATGCCAAAGGTCTGCTTACCTCACTCCCCGTAAACTGATACAACATCCCATATGCAACTAAAACATTCCAAGACATGCCAAAAGGCAAGAAAAAAACACAGTCTGAAGAGACAAAGTAATAATCAAAACCCAGATTCTGATATGAAGAAGCAGATGTTGGAATTATCAGACAAGGAATTTAAAAGAAGTACGATACCTTAAGGGCTCTCCTGGAAAAGTAGACAAGATGCAAGGACAGATGGGGAATAGAAGCAGAGAGGTTGAAACTCTAAAAATCAAAAGAAAAAAACACAATAAAGAAATAAAGAATGAGTGGTGGGGACTGGAAGTTCCGATCATGCCTTGGTCTTTCTTGCGACCAGCTCCTATCTAGGGCCCCAAACAGTCACCTGACTGGTAGAAACTCTGGTGTGGTTGCCAGGGGATTGTCATGAATAACAGAAGACACTTGTCGTCACTCAGGAAATGTCACAGATTTCAGGAGACCTGTGATGGGAACTGTATAGCAAGAATGCCCTGTGTGAATGAATCCTTTGTCAGTCTTATGTGTTAGATGGTGAATTATTTTAAGGCAGGGACCTTGTGTCTTCTCACATTCTCCCCAGCACATAAACTGATCATTTAGTAAGTCCTTGTTGAGAAGGACATGATCTTCAAAGGCAGAAATGTTCATATACTTGTTGTTCTAAGTAAAAAAGAAAAAAAGAAAGAAAAAGAAAAAAGCCTCTGTCTTCACATTCTTTTCTTAAAGTTACCAGATCACAGAACGTAAACTGCAAGAGCCTAACTCAATCGCCCTGTGTTTAAAAACAAATTTTAAAAATTCTCTAAGTGTGTTCTACAGAACTTTAAAGAAATTCCCAGACCTATACGTTGATGTCCCAGAGATTGATAAACAGAAAAATATTTATAAATTGTACCTCAAACAAACATATTAACATCATTGTCCTAACACCTAAATTACTGTTATCTTCACAAAACCATCTAGATACCAGCATTCTTCCTGCTAGGCGCTGGGCTGTGTTACCACTTGTTATAGCTGTAGGTACCAGAGGTTTCAAATTCCCCGTCTAGGCTTTGGGCTTTCCTGTGTACTTTGTATGTGTCTGCCTCTGGCACCGCTTTCAGCTACAATCCTCTTTTACTAAACTGAAGTCTTACTGAACTGTGGGAGGGTGTGAGGGAGGATGATGTCTACAGTCTTCAGTGGCCCCTGTGAGAACATCCCCCCCCCACTTTAACATTTTATTCATATCCACTCAAACTGCCTGTTACCCCTATTGCAGTTTCTTTCCTAGCCTACCTGTTAGTTCTTTGAGGGAAACATTCATGTTTCAGGTTTGCTTTTCTATATCCTAGGTAATAGCGTGGATACTCAATAAATATTTTTGAATGAAAAAACTTATTTTCCATTAAGACTTTTGAAAATTTTACTCCATGCTCTTCTTGCTGTCCTGGTTTCTGATGAACAGTCAGTTGTATTGTTATCTGTGTTCCATAGAAAGGTTTTTTTCCCTCTGGCTTCCTTCAAGATTTCTCTTTGTCTTTGGTTTTCTGTAGTTTGTATTAAAAAGAAGTTAGAAGTTTGTATTATTAGAAGTTAGAATGAAAGGTTAATTTGAGTAGGAATTGGATGCAAACAAGAATGAGAAAGCAGCCATAGAAGGGGTTTGCACTGATTCTTGGAAGATGTGATATTTGATTTGGTATTTGATAGTCAGGTAGATGCAAAGGGGACATGAGAAAAGTAAAAGCCCAGACAACGATGTCAAGTTTGAGTTTAGGAAGTAGCACAAGGTTGACGGAGCTTCAGTACGTGAGCCCCACATGTGAGTGCCATTATGGGGGAGATGGTGAGGACCACCCATACTGAGAGAGTGATGGAGTTCTGCCTGTGTGTCAGGAAATGACTTTAACACGGATGAATTTGCTTCCCCTTTGTGCACCTCGGTTTCTTATCGTGTCAAGTGAGAGGTTGGACTAGATTAGCCACCTCTGTGCTTGTGCTGTCGCCTTTCTCTCTTGGGCTGTCAGTTCCCAGGAAGGGTCCGTTCCCAGTCATCTGCGTGTCTTCGTGTGCTCTGGGCCTTGCGTCTTTGTTTCTAAAGTTTCCCTCTCCTTCCCTTCCCTTTTTTTGAAAAGAGAGAAATAATAGAGGCCTTATGTGAGATACTCGAGATTTAACGGGCATGCACAAGAGAAGTGATTTGGGGATTGTTGTTTTGAAGACTGCTAGGAATGTAGCAGAGCAAAGGGAGGCTGAGAGATCCAGGTATCGGAAGACCTTTTAGGTTAGTTATTGCAGGTTTATAAAGGAATTTGATGTGGAAGAAGGAAGGCAGGGAGAAAAAGGGACAGGAGCAGGCTTTTGATCCATTGTTAAAGTCAAGAGATAAGATACAATGAAAAGTGGGAACAATTTTTGTATTTTAAAGAGCTAAACAACTTTAGAGAATAATTTCTACATTCCTGGTGCTGTGCTACCTTAATCTCATGCTAGGGATAGTCCTAATATTATTACCGTACCTGAAAATAAATAAGGGACAATATGTGCTATCATTGATCTCTGCTGAGTGTATTTTTTCTACCAAGAAATCAAGGGGAAAATAAATGATTAACTACATTCCTAAGGACTAAAACCTTGAACTGCAAAGTGTTATGAGCTTATTCAGCAAAAATAAATCTTCTAAATAGCCAAGAAGCATTAGAAAAAATGTTAACCCAGAAGCTTTTGGTCAATATTTGACTTAACAAATACATTTAAAGTCCAGAATACAAGTTAAGTTTTGAGCGGTAAAATTTATGTAGGCTATTATTTTTACCCTAACGTTATAGAACTACAGGAAACTCAACCATTTCTTTATTATTTCATATCTTTATTATTTCAACTCTTTGCTGTGGGGAAGGCCAGAATGGATTCCAAATATGGAAACCTCTGTCTAATTTATATAGTAAATCTATATAGAAAGATCAATATAAATATTTTTACCTCATTGATGTACTTTTCTTTATATCTGAGTTCTGAAAGCAATGCTCTGATTTATAACATAGTTTCTAAAATCTGTGTATGACATTGTGAGGGGAAAGCAAGCAAGTGAGTTTATCCGGATCTCAGTGCACATTTTATTTTAGAACAGAAGTTAGAATCAAGCTAGTCCTCTAAAAGAGGAGAGTATAGGCTGCTGAACATCCAAGGGAGTTTAGTTACTATATTTCTACGATAGTTTTGTTTATGGGATTGGCCTGTGAATGGATCTCAAAGATAGTTTTATTCCCCCAAAGTGTATTTTCCAATTGCTATTTAATTTTGATACCCCTAAAAGAACCATCTTTTTTCCTATTTTGTGCAGCAGTCCATGGAGGCTAAGGATCGTATGTTATTTTCTTTAAAATGTTTTCAGTGCTGGGGAGATTGGGTCTGGTGGCCTACTCCAAAATCCTACCTTCTCTAAGAAGCATTCTCAAATCTCTCAAGTAGGAATTAATCTATACCTTCTCATTCATGGATTTGTCCACTCATTCACCAAACTATTATTGATAACCTGGTATGTGGGATTAAAACTGAGCCAGATGAACATGGTATTTGCTACTTGCTGCTGTAGTCTGAATGTTTGCCCCCGCCAACTCATAGAATGAAACTAATCACTAAAGTGATGGTTTTAGAAAGCGGAGCCTTTGGGAAGCGCTTAGGTCAGGAGGACAGAGTCTTCATGACTGGGATTAGTGCCCTTGTAAAAGGACTCAGAGAGCTGCCTTGTGGGTTCCACCATGTGGGGACACAGCTGTGAACTAAGAAACAGGCTCTTACCAGTCACTGAATCTGCTGGCACCTTGATCTGGAGACTTCTTAGTCTCCAGAGACGTGAGAAATAAATTTCTGTTGTTTATAAGCTATGCAGTCTATGTACAGCAACCTGAATGCACTGAGGCACCTGCCTTCTTAGAATTCATGGTTTCATGGGGGAATACATAGTAACTACATGGTGTTAACCAGCAGCCTCGTTACTGCTATAATGGATGAAGTTCAGGTTGTGTGCAGATCTGGGAAGACCCCTTGGAGAAAGTGCTTTCTACAATAAATAGGCGTTACCCTGGTGAACAGAGAGGACCAGGGGCAATATACAAGGCTGAGAGATAGCTTCATGAAGGGATTGAAAGATCCTTAATGGAAAAGAAGTTCAAAGTGGTTTGAGCTTGGAGCATGAGGCGGGAGGAAGTAGTGGCAAAAGAACTTAGTGAAATGGTGATCTATACCTGAAGATCCTATCAAACCCACTTTCCTGGTGGCATTGGTAAGTCACTGAGGTGGTGATGGACATGCTAGAAAAAAATCACAGTTGGTATCATGTAGGGAATGTATTGGAAGGAAACGAGGAGGTCATCACTATTAAAGGTCAAAGAATCCCATTATTATAGTCTGTTTCCTCTGATTCACTCCTGGTACCAGATACTGCATCAGTCAAGATCATGTCAGAAGAGAGATGCAAAGTTAGTATTTCTGATACTAGCTGACACAGGGAATTGGGAACATAGGGTATTGGACAGAAAAGTAAATACTGGAAGTAGAGACAACATAGAAGCAGCTGCCATCCCTGGGACTGGGACAGATAAAAGGGGCTGGGTGTTGTTAAGTAACCTAGACACTTAGAGTAGGGGCTATCATAGAGTTGGTGTGGTGGCGATAAGGAGGTACTTGGACCTCTGGGGAGGGATTACTTTCTGGGTGGTACTCAGACTGTCAGGGAGGGTCTATGGCTGGTATAGAGAGTGCTGAACATGTGGGGAGCTGGAGCTGTCGGTAGCTGTGGAGGCTGAGAAGCTGGAAAACAGGGAAGTTCTTCGCTCAACCTCTGCCTCCAAGTCTTCTGCTACTGGCTCCCATTGACAGAATCAAACAAGAAGCCAGTTGCACAGCAGTCTGGGGTATGTGGTTTGCAGAAATTCTAACTCCAGCACCATAGAGCAGGACACAAACGGCAGCTGAGGCAGAAAGACTGCTAGGAAACAATCTACCCAGGCTTTTTAGAACAGTAAATGGGAGGTGGGTTGGAGCGAAGCAAAACTGGGTCCTGGTCCATCCATTCAGATAATGTTGGTAGGAATCTAGGCAGAAGATGATGTCACCTTGATTTAGAGCAAATGGCAAGAGAGAGAAGTGAATAGACGTGGAGAGATTTAGAAAGGAGAGAATCTCCTAAGCCCAGGAGTTGGAGGTTGCTGTGAGCCTTGTGACACTATGGAACTCTACCCAGGGCCATAAAGTGAGATTCTGTCTCAAAAAAAAAATCAGATATAAGAAAGGAGAGCTGAACAGAATTTGGCACTTTATCTGTTGTGAGGGATGGGAGGAGTTGAGGAAACCTGCGTTCTGACTCGGGTGCATTGATAGGAACATAGGACAGGACTGTTTAGGGGAAAATGATTCCTTCCATTTTGGACGTGCTGAGTTTGACACACCTAAGTCTCATCCAGGTGGAAATTCACTGTGGACATATGGGTGGAGGACGTAGCTATGATGTGTTTTTAGCCTATAGGTGGTACTCGATTGCTTAGGAATAATGAGGTCACCAAGGGAGAAGAGATCAGAGGGAACAAAATTTTAGGGAAAAACAAGCAGTAGAGAAAAGTTTGCAGAGACCATGAAAACGTAGTCAGGGGACTTGGGAAAAAACCAAAGGTGGGAAAGGAGGGAGAACATGGATCCATGCATTTAAGATATGATTTTTGAGGTCTGTGACATAGCAGCTACTGTGCCAGGCGCTGGGACTTCTTCAGTAGCTCTGAATCCTGTGGGAAATGTCAACTTATAAGCAGAAAATTCCAGTTCCCTACAACGTGCCCTGGGCATGTGGTAGGACAGAGCAGCACTTAGCCCTGCATGGGGAGAAGCAGCAGGAGGAAGAATGATCCTATTGAGAGGAGGGCCACCATGTGCCTGGAGTTCTGTGCTGCCACTTCCATGCTGGGAGGGGATGTGAAGAGGGCAGCAGGGTGGGACCATCTACCTGCTCTCTTGTCAGACTTCCCGTGTGAGAAGCAGGCCTTGGGGCTGTGCAGCCATAGAGAAAAGGCAGTTCTGAGAGATCTACTTGTAGGTCATCGAAGTTTGTCTTCTAGGCATTCTTTCTTTTTCTTTCTCTCTCTCTTTTTTAAGATGACGTATTTAGTATGGTTTGAGTTTATGGGAATCATAACCTTGAATTGGTTGATTTCCCCCTTATATAAAACACAAAAGTCATCTTGCATTAATATGTCTTTTGACTGGATTAATGTTGCCTTTGGGGATGACAGAAGCTCAGTGAACTGAGCAGCTGACATAGGCCATGGGAGTTCTCTGTGTATTTAAAACTCTGAACTGGCTGTCATTTTGCATACCCCTTAATAGAAAATTACACATTCACATTAATCTGAGTTCTCTCAGTGACCTGTGTGAATGGATTTGGACAGCGGTTAGGCCTGTTGTATGAATAAAGAAAGCGAGACATGTACAACTTGCGATTTTGGTTTATTTGCCAATATTTATTGCTTTTGTTAGGGTCTTTTAGTTGCAAAGAACAGCAACTTATTCCAATTACATTAAGAAAATAGGAGTTTTGCATAAACCTGAATATGAACAGGAAGTTCTGGGGCCTTCTACCTCTCTGCTTTCTCTTTCTCTCTGCTCTTCTCTCTCTGTGTCCCCTCTCATCCCCCCTTCTCTGTTCTCTCCTCCTTTCTTTTTTCTCTCTCATCCCTCTTCCCCCTCCCCCTCCTCCCCTTCCCCTTTGCCCCCACCCTCCCTCACTCCCTATCTGTCTGCACTACCCTTTCCTCAGTCTACAGGTGAGCTTTCCCTGTGACTTTTGCTTGGATATCATCAGCCCTCTCATCTCAGCCTCACTCTGCGTATCTGGCCTTAGAGCTTCAGCTCCCACTGCCAATTGGGTATTCTTTCAAAATCTGATTGGCCCAATTTTTCTTTTCAAGCAAGACCATATGATAGTTGTGTAGATTCTTCTTTTTTTTAATTTAACATTTTATTAAATCTTAACTATATTCATTTATGGAGTACAGTGCAACGATTTGATATACAGCGTGGAATGCTTAAATCAAACTAATTAACATAACCATCACCTCACATATTTTTTGTGGTAAGACATTTATTAGTTATTTTGAAATGTGCCCTTGCATTGTGCACATTAGACTCTGCTTAAGTCAAGGCTTTCCCTTCTCCCATTCTATGCAGCCTGGAATGGAGAGGCTACCTGTGTGGTTCATACAATCAGGAGGCTGGGCAGCTTCCCTTCCTTGCCTGGCTAATAACCCATTTCCTACACACAGTTCCAAAGACACCCTCTTTTAATATAATCCAGTCCTCATAGGTAAAAGCACACATTCACTTAGCTTTTCCCTAACAGGAAGCAACTGCAAATCATAGCTGCTGTGCAGTGAAGCAGCACTGTCGACCACTCAGTGGACAACTCATGGAACATCTCAGTCAGAATCCATGATTCTCAATGCTTTCTGTCACAACTCTAGTCTTCTCATGATCCAGTCTAGCCATTCTGCAAACCATGGGCTAGTGGTACATGTAACAGTGGCGAGGACGACCGTAATGCTCATATAAGAAAGGGGGGAAGAAATCTCCACCTCTGAAGCTAGCTGAGAGGAAGACCCAGCACACTGGGGTCACTGGCCCGGCATATGCTGCGGTGATGGCTGGACTCCTTGATGGCATTCTGAGGCTAGACGCTTGGAAATAGTAAGGTTCATGGGAGGCTCCCTGCTTCCTAGGTGCTTGGCTTGGTGCCTTGTGTCTTCTGAGAAATAAGTTCCCTGATCTATAGAGTTGGTTTCTCTAGGATATTTGTTGGTTGGCCTGAGTTTTTGAAAATAGCATGTAGAATCTTCTCTTCTCTTCCTATGCCTTTTCTTCTATTTCCTTCTTTGTGCCTTTCTTGTTAAAATCTCATACTGAAGGGTTTTTCCCCAGCTTTTAAATTCTTCAGCAGTTAATGATGTAGAATAGAAATCTTAGCTCAGTGGCTATGTCTCAAACTAGATTTTTTTTGGAATTTTTTCCTTCAAATTAAGTTAAGAAATCAGGGCATCCTAACTTTGTAATAGAGTAGGTATCTATGGGACATGATTCCATAATTAAGCTTGTTTATTTCTAAGCATTTTTTTCTTGGCTGATTTCCGTGTGGTTTCTAAGTTAATTGCACAAGAAAAAGAAATGAAAAATTCTTTTTTTTTTGCACTCTATTGACATTACTTTTGTATCTAATTGTTGCGCTTTCTCTGTCTCACTAAGAACAGTGAGCTATCTTTATATTTACATGCCATTGATAAGTACATGATAAATGAGGGGTAGAATTAGAATAGGGAAATCAGCATAGTCATTTTGCCAATAACTTAGCATCTAGGAATGGTGCAGCTGAGAAGAACCCAGTTCATCAACCAGCCACTCATCAGACTGATGAAGGCATTGATGCTTTTCTGAAATAATTTGTTGCTTATTTATTTTAATTTGTTTTAATTTATTTATCTTAATTTGTCTAATAAAAGTTCTGATTCCAAGTCTTCTACTCTGTCTTGTCAAGGCTTCCTAGCTGCAGTTGGGTTGGTATAGGCTTACCTTAGGACAGCAGTTCTCAACCTGTGGGTCGTGACCCACAGGAACTGTATTAAAGGCCAAGGCATTAGGAAGGTTGAGAACCCCTGTCTTAGGAGAAACTGTTCCATACACTTGTCAGATTGACACAACTAATCAGAGCCACTGGGGATTTCTGTGTTATAGAAAGACACATAGAGAATTAACAGACCAATTGGGTAATGATGTTTAGTATGAGGTATTTCAAAGCAAATGATGATTGTCCTGGGAATGATAATTTGGAATTTTATAATTTATTGTTTTCCTGGTTCTTTCAAGGTGAACACAAAAATCTCAGAAGTTTGTTGCATGGGGCTATGAGAGAAAGGCTAGATATAAAAGTTCTTTTAAAAAGCAAAATGCAAATCTTATAAGCCAGTGGTCCTTGAAACAGCAGTGGTTGTGAAGAGGGCCCTTGCACATTCAGAGTCTCCTGACAATGCCTGCCCCACCGGGCCTGTCCAAGGGCAGCAATTATCTTGTTTATCTGAGTTCTTAACACAGACTTAAACATAGATACTCAAGGACATGCCTGGTTGAAAGGATGAAAAGGTGCATAGATAAGGTTTTGGCCCCCAAGTTTCTGTAGAAAACTGACTCTCAAAGGTTATATGAGAGATTAAATAGAATATCAGTGAGAGAAAACTACCAAACTGGTATTTTTCAAGAATACCAGTCGAGTAAGGAAATATCCTTGAGTATGCATCTTTGCACACTTGTTTGATGATTTCCTTTGGAAAAACTCCTAGGAGTAGAATTGCTATTGAAAAGGTTGTGCCTATTTTCAGAGCTTTTGATAAACATTACCTGAAGAAGTGTCCTCCAAAAGTTCATACCACCTTGCTGTATAGAGACCACTGCCATCCTGCCCCCTTTCCTCCCCTCAACACACATTCCACCTTATTTGTTTGGCTCTCCCGAGCTTGCTGTGTAGCACTTTATCAGAGTAGTTAGTATACTGAGAGAAAGAGAGAGGGAAAATATAAATTAGAAAAGTTATATAACTTCTAAGAAGACTCTGGGATATGAATGGCTTGCTTTTTGTTTATTTCAATGCCCTTGTTCATTTTCTCCAAAAGGACCTGATGATTTCTTGATCCCTGCTTTACCCTCGCAGTGGGCAGTACCTTCTTTTATTTTAACCTGTATTCTGCCTTTCTAAACATGTATTCTTACAACTTTCCCAATTATGCTAATTAATTGAGTGTCCATATCAGTTTACTATGCCCTCAGTAACCAGACAGGAATGAATTAGTGAAAAATGGGGCAACTTGGATGATGGAGGTCACCTGACATGAAATCGCAGTTCGGAAGAAAGGATGGTCTAGAGAGGTGGGCGCTGGTGGATTTGGGATTGTAGAAATAGTGGGGACATAGGCCTAGTGTTGTCAGGTACTCCCAACTTTTATAGGAAACTAGAAATCTGTTTTACATGACATGTTTTTAAACGTGTGCATGAGCCATGAAAACTTGTTCTTTCAAAACTATTTATGCACTTAGGTCTGTCCCCTCCCACTTCAGCACACCTCACAGGTGGGCAGAGCATTTTTGAAGTAGTTTTCCTTCCACCTCCCTGTTGCTCCCAGTAATATTTAGTGCCAAATGGATATTTGCAGAGTCGCTATTTGACTCAGACACCTCTTGACTGTGGTGTCTCCGTGACTACTTGTTCACTTTTTCTTGCTGTTCTGGAAGAAGAGAAATGATGCCCTGCAGACTTCGCTCTGCACTGTACCTGAGCCCAGGGACTGTCTGTCTCCCTAACCACTTCAAAAGTTTGGAGGGCTCAGAGTTCAGGGCATACCCCTCATGCAGATTCCAGGTGGCAGCAGAGGCCAGAGCAGACTTATGTTCTAGGTCTGTGGCCCCCAAGCCCCGGGCCGCAGAGCAGTGTGATCTATGAAAAACTAGGCCAGAGAGCAGTAGGTGAACAGGGAGGGATCACTAAGCTTCATCTGTATTTACAGCTGCTCCCCATCATCACCGCATGAGCTGCACCTCCTGTCAGATTCTCCCCACTTCACCCCATCTATGGAGAAATTATCTTTCATGAAACCAGTCCGTGGTGCCAAAAAGTTTGGGGACTGCTATCACTAGGTCATACACGCTGAGCTAACAGCTTTCTGAAGCATTCCTTATGGTTTCCCATTGAAGTAAGTCTTACATAATCCACACAGGCAGACTTAATTCTTTAATTACATTTCAAGAATGGGCTTAATAGCAAGTATCTTCTGATCACCAGCCTCGGAAAAATTAAACTGTACCTGTCTCTTCTGCTGGTGTGAAGCAGCAACTTCAGATTCTTCATTTAGTCCAGTTGGCGGCCTGTTTTCCTTGTCTTTCTCCTTGACTAGCAAATTTTTTCCTTGAATATATCTAATTTGTCTGTGATCACTAACCCTCACACACAGCCCACGTCCTAGAGGTTACTCAGTAAATGCTTGCTGAATGAGGCTGTGTCCTGTCCCTAGATGATATTTCTTTGTTACCTCTGTTAGTAAGGAGCAGAATCTACCAGGACAGAAATATTCAGTCCAGGCCAGAGGGATAGCCTTTCAGAAAGCTTGGAGCACTTTGACCTCCCATTACTGGACCTGTCTGATGGTTAGTGGTGAACGACTGTAACAATTATTTTTTATCCTTTGCCTAATCACTGAAGCCACAGGACCTGTGTGTATTGATCTCAGCTGCTACACTGATTGGCTAACTGATTGATGGTTCTTCTTCCCCACCAGAACGTAAGCTCCATAAGGGAAGGTCTTCTTAGTGTCCTGAATGTCTAGCACAGTGCTGCCACGTTGAATGAGTGTGTGGTCCTACCGCAGCTTTGCTCTTTCAGTATCCATTTTCTGTTTTTTTCTTTTTCCTTTTTTCTTTTTTTTTTTTCAAATGTCCACCCTACTCGGTATCTCCCTTGTTAATGACACTTCACGCACAGTGGGGCACACTTCAGTTGATCCCATCATTATTCTCCTGCTTAGATTAGCAATTCCACATGGTGAGGCAGTGGGAGTAATGGGAATAGGACAGGGCTGTAGGAGAAAGACACATCCATTCTCTTTACCTGTCAAGGAGAGGTGATAAAATCCTCCTTCACAAGTTTGGAAATGAAATGGGATGATACTTGAAGAAAGGCTTTGTAAAATACACTGTGATGTACATGCCTTTGCTATAAGTATAAGCTGACATACTGATGTGCTGTCTTCCTTTCAAGGACTGGGCACCCCAGGTGGGAGCAGTCAGACTCAGGGAGCTGATTTTTATGACCACCTTTTTGTTCCTTCTCAAAAGTCCTGTGAAGTGGAGGGCCCTATCCCATTTTAAAGATGAAGATGCAGGTCTCAGAGAGGTAGGATTTTGCCTAAGTGTTACTCATCAAGTAAAGGCAAAGACATCTCAGATCCAGGTCTTCTGATGACAGATGTAGACTTCTTACTTTCCAGTATCTGTCAGGTTGGAGCAAAGAAGTGACTACTATATCTTGGCCCCCATATTCTAGGTGGCGGTCCTGATCACAAGTGCTTGAATGTCCTTATGGTCTGTTAATGTAATAATTTTTACTAGTGTTAATTGAGTCATGTTATGGTAGTATTCAATTAATAGATTTTTGTTTTTCCTATGAAACACTACACATCTAGTTAGGTCAGAAGTTAGTTAATTTTTGGAACATGCTGATTAAAAAGGGGTTGACAGTGAATGACAGAATAGCTGATTGAATGGGGCAGAGCCTGTATTTGCATGTGGACCTTGAGTCTGACCTGAATTTGTAGGTTATTCTGTTACATCCCAAGACTTAGCACAGGGACGCCCAACTACCCACCAATCCCACACACATGGAGATTTTACTGTCAGTGGATCCTAACCGATGCATTCTAATTTGTTGCTTCCGGGGTGTTTTAAGTGAACCTGTAAAGACTCTTCATTTACCCTATGGGACCCTGTACAGCTGTGTGTGGAAATCAGGATAATTCCAGCATTTCTGAGGGTACTTTAATAGAGCACTGATTACAGATTGCAGGCACCTGGTGGTGTTTTTGTACTGAGGCTTGAAGGGTACAGTTCCAGAGACAAGAACTGGGCTTGGCAGATTCCTATCTTTTTACCCTGTTGTTTGCCAGGGCCTGGAATAGGTACCGAGAACTCCTTAAACAACTGGTATGTTTAGTATGTGCTTTCAGGAGACCACCAATACCAGAATGTTAATTCCTAGACTGATAGTGGACATGTGACTTCACCAGGGTGTGTTCTCCTGCCAATGGCTCAGAGCACTGAGACTGCAGAGAGGCTCCTGTTAGTTGGGGTCAGCACAGAGGCCTGTGGGTTGGAACTTGGCAAAGTTACTCTGTGCTACTCTAGCCTGTTACACTTGGGCAGGCCATCATTGCTTTTGGCCTTCACAGCCAAATGAGAAAACAAAAACTGTGAAAATTCAAGGGATAAAAGGTGATAGTCTAAGAATCAAGGATTAGAACTCTATGAGCTAGACTCTAAAATTAAATTCTAGGCAGCAATTAATTTTATGCCAAATACTACCCCCCTAAAAAAATTGAGAATAATCCCCGTTGTGATTAATCATGTTCTCTCTTTCTCTCTTCTCCTTGCTCTCTCAACATACTTACCACTTGTTTTTACCTTTGGCAAACTTGGGACTTCTATAATATTTCATGTTATCATTTCATGCTTCTCTTCATTTTTAACCAAAAGAGCATTGTAGTGAAGAGGAGATGAAGACAATGTCTAGAGCAGTGGTTCCTAATGCCGCAGCCCTTTAATATAGTTCCTGTGGGTCGCAACTCACAGGTTGAGAACGGCTGGTCTAGGGCCCGGAATAGGTATGACTTGGGAATCAACCTCTGGACTTTGGTTTCCTCATGAGTCAAATGGGAGAATTGGGTGAGATGGACCATCACCAGGATCACGTCCAGCTGTTAAGCTTTTAAGCTTAAAAATGCCAGAATTCTGTCCTGCCCATGCTTTTCAACTTAAGTATGAGCTGCTGGTGGGCAGGGCCCCAAAAGATGTTGAATAGAGGTTGCTGGTTGACGCATTTGTGAAGGTCTTGCAGAGATCCTTCTCAGTAAGTTAAAATGATGAAATTTCCTTTGCATGGCCTTTTACATTTGTGAAGCTCAGGTTGTTTGAAGCTCTGGCAGCAAAAGATAGAAGGCACAGAAAGAGTGTGAGGGGAGAGGTAACAAGGAAGGTCCCAGTTGTGTTTTTGACATGCCAGAGGAGGGTAATACAGCAAAGGAAGTGTAAAGAGGAGTTTCCCTTAAGAACCAGCAGAAACCTTTGAAATATGTTCCTTTCATATTTAAGCCTTTTCCGGTTTGGAAAATAGCCTACAAGGTTCATAAAACTGCTTTTATGGCAGTCATCCAAGATCTTCTTAGGAGTGGACTTCTGTTGCAAACTGCTGGTCTTGAAAGGAGAGTGGCAAACAACTGTGATGAGGCTGTGGTGGGCATTGTCCCTCTGTGGAGACAGATCTGTGTAGACTCCCTCAGCTAACGTATTGTCAACTCCCCAGTTGCATTTGTGGAATCAAAAGAATCGATCCTAAGGAGACTGTGTGGTCTTCTTTGCCAACTGAACAGCATGACATGCACGCCTGAGATGAACAGATACCCAGAAAGTGACTTCAAGCTAGAGGCTAATTCAGTATCTTTGTAGCTGCCGGGCAGTATCTTTTGTCCACAGAGTGTGAGGCTGATTAGAGGCAGAACTTTGAAGAAGTGGAATTTTGTCTCAGTTTACCTAGAATGCACTCCTGTCTCACCTGTTCCTGCCTTTCTTGTTTCTTCAATATGACACAGCAAGGAAGCACAGAGACTCTTCTGCAATCATTCTTCCTAGGTTTAAATCCCTTCTCTTCCCTTGAAAAGCTGTATAATCTAAGACCATTTACTTTACTTAACCACTCTGAGTTGTAGTGTCCTCATCTGTAAAATAGTTTCCCTCCCCTCTAAGGTGAAAAGTGTGTCTTGCCTTTTAAATCCACAAGGTAAGGATGTGGAAAATGGGCCCCCAAACGATCATATGTCTTCTGTTTCCCTCACTACTCTGGAAGACTTTATGTCATGGTATAGCACTGATGACATATCAATTCCAGAAAACTCAACAATACTCTCCCAAGAAATGGTAAAGCGGTGTTATTCTCCAAATCAGGGATTCAGGTAGGAAATGTTTTAAAATTGAGGTTAAATTTAAAGAATATTTTGAAGAAGTTTTGCTCTGATTTAAAAACTTCTAGGAAACACGTAAACTTATTTCAACTATATCTTGGGTTTTTTTTATAAATTTCGTACACTAAAAAAATGAAGTTCTTTTTAAAGACTCATTTTTTCAGTGTTGTGTTTGAAATTTGTTCCAAGATAGAATTAGTTTAAATCCAAAAAACTTAAAATTTACCTAAGATTTGAATTAACAAATATCTGACATAAGAGGCTCATCTTATACATGCTGGAGAGTTTATTCATTTATTATTTGTTTCTTTATTTTTGGTGGTAGGTTTTTTCTTTTATTGTCTGGGATTCATTGAGGGTACAAAGAATTAGGTTACACTGATTGCATTTATTAAAGTCCCTCTTATACTTGTGTCCCACCCCCAAGAGGTGTGCCATATACCATGACCTCCATCCCTCTCCCTCCTCTCCTCTCCCTGCTACCTTATTCCCCTACCCCACCTCTTGTATTAGCTCATCGACTGCCTTCATATTGGAGTTGAGTACATAGGATTCTTGCTTTTCCAGTCTTGTGATGCTTTACTAAGGAGAATGTGTTCCACCTCCATCCAGACTAATACAAAAGATGTAAAGTCTCCATCTTTTTACGGGCTGAATAGTATTCCATGGTATATATATGCCACATCTTGTTAATCTCTTCCTGTGTTGGTGGGCATTTAGGTTGTTTCCACATTTTGGCAATTGTGAATTGAACTGTGAAAAACAGTATAGTGCAAAAGTCCTGAAGATAAAATGATTTTTTTCTTCTGGATAGATGCCTAGTAGTGGGATTGCAGGATCAAATGGGAGGTCTCATTTGAGTTCTTCAAGGATTCTCTATACTTCCTTCACAAAAAGTTGTATTAGTTTGCAGTCCCACCAGCAGTGTAAAAGTGTTCCCCTTCTCTCCACAACGACACCAGCATCTGCAACTTTGAGACTTTGTGGTGTGGGCTATTCTCTCTGAGGTTAGGTAATATCTCAGGGTAGTTTGGATTTGTATTCCTCTGATGATTAGGAATAATGAGCATTTTTTCATATGTTTGTTAGCCATTCGTCTGTCTTCTTTAGAGAAGGTTCTATTCATGTCTCTTGCCAAGTGATATATGGGACTGTTGGGTCTTTTTTGTTTATTAATTTAAGTTCTCTGTAGATACTAATTTTTAAGCTTTTATCTGATTTATAATATGCAAATATCTTTTCCCATTCTGAAAGTAGTCTGCTTTGGTGGTTGTTTCCTTAGCTGTACAGAAGCTTTTCAGTTTAATTAAGTCCCATTTGTTTATTTTTATTGTTGTTGCAGTTGCCACGGAAGTCTTCTTCATAAAGTCTTTCCCCAGGCCAATTATCTTTAAGTGTTTTCTCCAAGGATTTTTATTGTTTCATGCCTTAGGTTTAAATCTTTTATCCATCTTGAATCAACTTTTGTAAGTGGGGAGAGATGTGGATCCAGTTTCAGTTTTTTACATGTGGTTATCCAGTTCTCCCAACACCATTTATTGAATAGGGATTCTTTTCCCTAGAGTATGTTCTTGTTTTGTTTATCAAAGATCAGGTGGCTATAAGATGTTAGTTTCATCTCATGATTTTCTGTTCAGTTCCAAATATTAGGATCTTTATTTTTTGTGCCAATACCATGATGTTTTGATCACTGGCCTTGTAGAATAGCTGTAAGTCTGCTAGAGAGATAACCCTGAGTTTGCTTTTATTACTAAGAATTGCCTTGGCTGTATATATATATATATTTTTTTTTTTTCTGATTCCATGTAAAACAAATAATTATTTTTTTCCAAATCTGGAAAGTATTACAATGGTATTTTAATGGAGATTACATTGAATCTGTAGATTGCGTTAGGAAGTATAGACATGTTGACAATATTGATTCTCCCCAGCCATGAGCATGGTGGTATGTTCTTCCATTTGTTAATATCTTCTGATATTTTTCTTAGGGTTTTATAATTTTCTTGGTAGAGTTCTTTCACCTCTTTTGTTAGGTATATTCCTAGGTATTTCATTTTGTAAGCTACTGTGAAGGGAATTGTGTCATTGATTAGCTTCCCATATTTGTTATTGGCATATACAAAGGCTACTGATTTGTGGACATTGATTTGATATCCTGAGACATTTCTGTGTTTTTTGACCACTTCCAGGAGTCTTGTGGTTAAGTCTTTGTGGTTTTATAAGTAAAAGATCATACCATCGGCAAAGAGCAAGAGTTTGACCACCTTCTGTCTCCATTTCAATGCCTTTTATTTCCTTCTCTTGCCTGATTGTATCAGCTAGAATGTCCATCACTATATTGTATAGTAGTGGTGATAGAGGACAACCAGTTCTAAGTGGAAAAGCTTTCAGTTTTACTCCATTCAGTAGAATATTAGCTCTGGGTTTGTCATAGATGGCTTCAGTCTGTTTAAGAAATGTGCCATCTATGCCTATGTTCTGAAGTGTTCTAATTAGAAAAGGATGCTGGATTTTATTGGATGCTTTTCCTGTGTCTATTGAGAGGGTCATGTGGTCTTTGTTTTTTTAGTCAAACCTTCATTTAAGGGGAAAATATCTGAACACCTACCTAAATCTTCCACCACCTTTGATGTATGGGTTTAGTGCTTTTACCCTCTTCTGTCTTTTCTGCACTGTAAGTAAAGGAAAGGTACTCATTCAGCAAGTAGTATAAAACCTGGCACATAATTGTTTATTTTCATGTTAAGTCAATCCTTGGGTGGCTTTCATCTGTTTTTGAAGATGGCTGGAATAGATTTTGCTATTACCAGTGCCATCTGCTATCAGGGATGCTCTCAAGCCAATGCATCATTTTCTTAGTTTGCTAACCAGCTATTCAGCACCATGATGACATGAGTGTTCAGAAAAAAATTGGTGGATGCCAACAGTTTAAGCTCTTTTTACTTGGTTTTCTCTATTGTTCTTTGTTCTTTTTATTTGTTTATTTTGATACAGCTCAATTCACCTTGTAAGACTAAGTCTTACATATTGGTTTGATAATCTTGTCATAATCCATAACATATCAATGAGTGCTTTCCAGAGCACTTGAAGAGCACTTGAAGTGCTTTCCACAGCACTTTACAGAGCACAATGAGACCTTCCCTTTGGCAATTTATTTCTCCCTGTTACTGTAGAATGGGTACATGGCTGCTGTAAAACCAATTTGAATGGTCAAACTTAGACTTGTACATGTGCAGGTCTTGTAGTCTGGGTGGTATAGACCAGGGTTTGTTCTTTGGATACTAAACCTACCAAGAAGAATGTGCTTACTGAACCTATAAACAAGGAAAGAGGAGTTGAAAATAGTCTAGGCCAGGTTCATAATTGAAGTAGATATGAGTCAGGCTCAGAAAATCAATCCTGTAGTACATACAGGGAAAAGAAAGCAGCTAATTGGTTCTCCTACTATTTGGTAGTCTGATAGTAGAAAGGAGATTTCTTATTTCCTTTCTTAAAAAGTTAAACATTAAGGGGTGGTGCCTGTGGCTCAAAGGAGTAGGGCACCAGCCCCATATGCTGGAGGTGGCGGGTTCAAACCTAGCCCTGGCCAAAAACCGCAAAAAAAAAAAAGTTAAACATTAGGACTAGAAATGTTGTGTTTTTGTTGTCCTGCTCAGAGGTCCCAGAACATGAGCTCACAGACAGTTGGTGCTCTGTTCACCAGGCCACCAGCTCCAGTGGGGAGCTGCAGTTGATAGACGAAGGGTGCCATTTTCTTCTCACAAGCATATCTTCCTGGCCAGTTATTCACAGTATTTGCTTGTTTCTCCTAACTGTTGAGGGCACAAGTTTACTAATTCACTTCTATGTTCTCAACACTATATCTAGACAGGAGTTTGAAAAGGAAGTAGGGAAGCCTGATAATTGGATCACAATGAGATTATATTGATGTCCTCCAGTTTGGGGGGAAGGAGTATACTTCAAAACCATGAGGCTAACAGAGCCCACTAGTATGATTAGACTGGAGTGAGAATGCTGTCCTGCAGAATCTCTGACCTATTTTTTTATTTCAAAATCCAGAGAAAATCATATTGACATTTTGGAAAACTTTATTTTAGATATCTCTTTCTGCATATAAGTGTATACCTATCCTTGTACGCTTATGAGCACATTTTCTGTTTTATAACCGTTTTTCCACCCTGTATTTTTTCATGGTCACTTTTCTAAGTCAATATTTGTAGGTCTATGCCATGATTTTAAAAGGATGTATAATATTCTCTTAGGTGGATGGTCTGTATTGTATTTAGTCTATGAAGATCAATAACTATTCAGGTTGTTAATAAGGTTGTGCTCTCACAAAAGAATCTGAGTTAAGCATGCATCTATAATACACATACTCGTGTGAGTCCTCACACCATTTTCTCTTAGAGCTGCCAATTCAAAGGGCTCCAACTTTAATATTAATCTCTGTGAGAGAGGCATTATAACACTTTCTCATAATCTTTAGACCAATGGGGTGGAGTAAAAATGACATAGCTTACTATTCCTAAAAACATGTATGTAAGGATTCTAATTTACAGTCTGGAAGCAAACTTTGGAAGATTCATTTAGTGGCTATTTTGATTGTACATTTGGGATTGAATGTGGAAATACTTTGTAAATCATGGAGTGCTATGCAGACTTCAGTGATTCATACAATAGGGCTTTACAGAGTGTCTGCCACATGTGGAGTCTTTTTGTTTTCCCTGTTTAGAAGTGTCTGGTTTCTTCAAGTATGTTTTTAGATGTTTTTCTGCATGCTTATTAATTTAGTCCCAATTCTGTAAAGCTGTGAGGCCTTACGTATGTGTTCCTGGCCTGCTATTCACATCTAGTTTCTCATCATTGCAAACCATTCCATAGTCCTCATTGTACCCAAAAGGAATGGTTGAACTTGTAGCAATTGCACTTTTAAACTTTGGAAGTTATCATTGACGTAATTTGTCTTCATCTACTGGTGTATCTGACTGCCTTTTTAGATTTTACTTAAAAGAAATATCAGTTATGCGTAGTAGTTGAAATACATGGAAAAATTGACTGGTGGACTAAAATTTTTATCTAATTTATTGTTTACTCGTATGCTTACATGACATATCCTAAAGTTTTCATCTTGAGAGCTATCTTATCAATGAGTAATGTTATCTAAGTAAAAATTTTGTAGATTAAGAATCAGCAATCTGCCTTAAGTAAACATTTATAAAGGTGCTAAATTGGCCTGAAATTAAGGCTGGGCGTGGTGGCTCACCCTTGTAATCCTAGCACTCTGGGAGGCCAAGGTGGCCAGATTGCTTGAGCTCAGGAGTTCAAGACTAGACTTAGCAAGAGCAAGGAGACCCTGTCTTTTAAACTAGTCAGGTGTTGTAGCAGGTGCCTATAGTCCCAGCTACTAAGGAGGCTAAGGCAAGAGTATTACCTAAGCTCAAGAATTTGAAATTGCTGTGAGCTATGACTCCATAGCACTCTACCCAGGGTGACAAAGTCAGACTCTGTCTCAAAAATAAAACAAAATAAAAACAAACAAAAATTGACCTGAAATTATCTCATTGGTCCTCATATGAAATAAAACTGATTGATTATCTTTGCATAACAAATGCATAATTTCTGACTATGTGGTAACATTTAGGATCTTTGGAACAAAATTAAAATTTTTAGATTTCATGATTATGTAAAGATATCAGACTTCTAGCATTTAGTATTTATATTCTGTGGAATTTAAGCAAAGTAATTTAACATTTCTCTACTTTGATTTCAACGTTTAAAACATTGACCTTTTCCTCGTTAAGGTAATTGTGTTTCTTTGTCAAGACCTGAGGGTAGAGAAGAAACCATGAAATACAGTGACTCTTTATTCATATTCATCCTTTGGAATATTATTCTGGACAGAGGGTTGACTGTGATGTGGGAACAGTACTGGATCCTTCTATAGGGGACATCAGAATCATTCAGGACAGGGATGATGAAGCCCTAAATTAAGGCAGAGGAAGCGAGAATGAAGACAAAGTGGTAGAATCCAGAAATATTAGCTCAGATCCATAGGACTAGGAGGTCAGAGTGTTTGAGGGAGGAAGAGGAGTCTAGGTTAACTCTCGGTGGTAATACTCAGTCTTCTGCTAGATACGTGGGTTTAAAACCAACAAGGCAGTCTGAGCTGGATGCTTGATTAGTATTGTCAGATTATACTATAGTAGTCAAAGATGCATTTGCAGAATTTCAAAAATAAAGTGGCAATGCAGAGAAGTCCAATTTTAGATAATAATCTTATTTCTAAGTTCTTAGAGTTCACCACACTGGAGTTCCTATGCCTCGGGTGGACCAGCTGATTTGCCTCAAAAGTCTTCCAGGTGACCTCACCTTGGCCCTTCACATTGAAGACTCTGAAACTTGATTTCAGCATGTTGAGTGCATCTACCTTGGTGTTGAGTCACAGTAACTAGCTTCCGAGGCTGATGTCTAAAATTCCTGGTTTCTCATTTACCAGGGGGAGTGTAACTCTCACACAGTCCAAAGAACTTGTGTTCACACAGCCACAGGGCCCAAACATGATTACAAGATAGCATGTTAAATATGGGATCAGAACTGAGAAGTTAATGAAGTTAGATGGATCAAATACATGTGTCTGATAGTATTAAACTGAATAGATGGCACTGTTGTCTCAAGAGGTTCTTTTTTTCTGAGATGAGAAATATTTAATACCTGTAGTGTATATCTTCCTAGAACCATCTACAGGGTAATGAATGCCTTGACAATGGCCATTTTTAATTTGCTGGAGCCCCTTCCACTCCTCCTTGTCTTCTGACCCCAGAGGGCAAGAAATGCATGTTTCCACTATAGGAAACCAAAAATATGATGCTGGAGGACAAAGACATCTTACACAAAATGTCATTTGCATTTGCAACTCCTACCCGTAGCGTAGTCATATTTTCTGGTTGCTTGCATGGTGGAGGGCCATCTCACTACAGTAGCCATGTACTAACAAAAAGGGATGTGTATGGATGAGGTGGCTCAAAGTGAAAAGAAGACACACAAAAATGGCCTTGAGAAAGATCAAAACTAACTACGATTAGTTTCTGTAACTAACATTTAAGGCTTACCAACTGCTTTGACTTGCAAATCATATTGTAGGTTGGTTTCTTGGATGGAAAAGCTTTGTAATTATATCCTATAGAGGCTGTGGACCAGGAAAAGAAAAAGCTTCCAGGGAGTGATGGGGGTTGAAGTAATTAGTGGTCAGTGGTGCACCATTGCTGCAATGGGGTCTCAACCTTGGCCTGGACATTGATTTACTAACTGTAAGATGTAAGACCTGATAAAGCTGCTTGGTTTATTAGGGGGAAAAGAATTCATTACTCTTATATTATTTTCTGAAGTGATTCATTCTTTCCTTTTCCATCAGCACCTTTCTAGTCCAGACTTTAGTTCTCTGGGCTATCAGTTTTTAAATTAGATGGCAGGATGATGGTATGGCCGCATGAAAACAAGTCAGATTTGTTTAAAATTCAGATCCCAGGATTCTGATTTGGTGGGCATCAAAGAGGGGCCCTGGAGTCTCCATTTTTGAAAAGCTTTCTATGCTACTTTCAGATGCACAAGCAGGTTTGAGACATCCTTCTAAGTTACTGCCACAGAGTTTTTGCCTACAACAGTATTCTTTTTACTTCCTGATTCATTTGCTTCTAGTCCACTGTCCATTACCATCCCAGGGTGACATTAAAGACAGACATGTGTGCTCCACCCTGGCCTGTTAATACCATTGCCCTGAACTAAAACTTTCAATAATTTCACAGAGTGAGTCTGATGATAGCATGAGTTTCCTGAGGATGACAGGAATTCCTCATCCTTGTAACATTTAGTACAGAACTTTCCATATGAAAGATCATTTATCCATATGTAGAAGGTCTCATACCCATGAGTGAAGAAGTTGAGGCTTTGGTAAATTAAGTTGGTTGAACACATACCTTATGGTATAGAGTGCTACATTTACTCACTTGCTACAAATTCAGAGGGCCTTTTATTTTACATATCTTAGTAGCAAAATTAGTATAAGTTTTGCCACTTTCATATACATTTTTAAAATTTAGGCAGTGTAATAAGTACATATTTTTTTGTTTAATTCTTCAGTTCCAGAAATTAGGTGAAGATATCTCCATATTATGGTTAGTAGATTGACGATCTGCAGTTTTAAGAGATTTACTCATAAATCTCACCAGTATAGATGTTGGAGCTATAATTTGAACCCAAACTTGTTTGATTCCAAAATTTGTGTTTAGTGATGTTACTAGTTTTACCTTTACTCCTTTTTTAAAATTTTCTTTTAATTTTGGTCACCGAATATCACTATTAAAAAAATGGAAATGTCATTTCCATTTCTCACCAGTTTTTCCAAAGAAGAACAGAATTTCCTAAGATTTTGGTAAAACATGCACATTTCTTTTCCTACCATCTGATAGATTTTATACAATAAAATGACAGCTTTCTATTTCTTTTAACTACAGTTTTAGAAAAATGTGAACCTGAGATGAAAAGGCAAAAGCTCTCAGAAGGGTACAGGTGAAACTTACTGAATGCAGAATATAAAGGTCTTCACACAATAACCAAGAAAATGCCATGAAGGCTATGTTAACTAGTTTGATGAAAATATTTCAGATTGTATTTGAAACCAACACGCTGTACCCCATGATTGCATTAATGTACACAGCTATGATTTAATAAAAAAAAAAAATAAAAAGAAAAGGCAAAAGCCGTGCCAGTAGGGAGGGTGGTGGTCAGAGAACACCTGATGGGTTTGGAACTGTGGCTTCTTTCTGCATTGCTTATGCAGTGGTTAAAGTCACTGAGCTCCCATTGACTGTCTTTTTTTACATATCCCCAAATGGTGAGAGATGAGAGACCTAGGAGCCAGAAAAGAACTAGTTAATGTGTTTCTCTCTTTTTGAAAAATGTTCCTGGTAAATTATAACACCCTGCTTAGTTGAAAGTGTTGGGGTAAAGCACAACGGGGGAAATTCTGTTTGCTAACTTAAAGGAAATCATAGTATATCAGTTAGTCGTCAGCACACTGAAAAACTGGTCCCCCATGCTATTCTAGTTTTGTTCTTGGCCAGTATGAAGAACCTTGATGCCAGTGATAAAATGTAGTGATCAAAACACAAATAAATCTAGGTATTGATCTATAATGTCTATAAAATAAATACCTCAATTATTTCTTCTCTCCCTGCCATAACTGAGCATGAAGGTGGCACATAGTAGGTGTCTGTTTACCAGTTGGCTCTACTTGCTTTACACCAATCTGATCACCTGTCTGGGCTGCTGTGCCATGTATAGCCGCCCTGTTGATCAACACGCAGCATCCCTCGATACTCTGCACAGCCTGCATGACCAAGCCGTGGGTCCCATCTGCAGCTTTAATTCTGATTTTTTCTTTTTTTACTTGCCTGAAGGAAAATTTGTCAGTGATTAAGGGAGAGAATATTCATGACTAGGATGGTAGAATAGGGTAGAAGTGTACTTTACTCCAGTTACTGTTGAGCTTTTTAGATGACAGAGTTCAGACTGACCTTGAACATAAATGAACACAAATAAGCAGAGTTATGACCATTAGGGAAGTACATGTTTTAGGAGACTAAATATAACATGGGGACTGTGCATGTGTAAGTTTTGGAGGGACTCACTGTGAGTCAGCAACATGCTGCTTTATTTCTTAATTATTGGGCATCCACTGCCAGTTAACCACAGGAGCATAGCACGCGGGAACTGCTGGGTAACATTTCCAAAATACTTTACATTCGTCAGATACTTTTTTAGAATTCTGTGTTCCCTTTGGCTGAAGGAGAATGTGGATATTTGTCAAGTATCCAAAGCATGGCAGCTAGATGCAGAGGAGCACTAGAAAGTCAGGCCCAAAGAAAGAGGCTAATACATAAGAATTTGTTGTGTAGCCTGATCAAAGGCAGCAGAAGGATATTCATTTAATGGCCTTCTATTGTATGTATAGTTATTATGTAGAAGATGATATATTTATTTCCACTATGAGTAGAATTAGGGAAATGGATGTGCATTAGAGGTAAAGGATATTTTGAGAAGTATGAAGAACTTCTTGACTTTAAGGATTGTTGGGCAGTGGAAACACTTCTCAAGTGGAAGTGTGAGATCACACTCCTGACTGAGCAGGGTGGATGCTGTTTAGCATTTCAAGTTAGGTATTTTGGGGTAGAAATTAACAAACTTTCTTGATCACATTTCATGCTGCTCATCTCACTTTGCATCTGGTATTGTCAGGGAGTAAATAAGCATTCCTTTTTTGTTTTCACTTGTTCATCGTTACTACAAATATGAAGAGCTTGATTTTAATGTTTCTATTAATATAATGCATTTCAAGTAAGAGATTAAACTGCAAATTGAAAATTATTTCACCCGTGAATAAGCCTGCTGCTCATTCTTATATGGGCTCTTACAATGTTGTTAATTCCAACTCTTTCTTTTTCTTCTTTAGAAAATTTACTGCATACCCTCCTCACTTGTCCTACAATGAGTGCCAAATCTGCCATCAGCAAGGAAATTTTTGCACCTCTGGATGAAAGGATGCTGGGAGCTGTCCAAGTCAAGAGGAGGACAAAGAAAAAGATTCCTTTCTTGGCAACTGGAGGTCAAGGCGAATACTTAACTTATATCTGCCTGTCAGGTAATGAAAACTAGATACTAATGTTATTAAGACAACTCTTATTTTAAAACAGTTAATTAATTGTGAGTATCTAGGGGAATTGTATGCATGAGTTTTGTCATGTCTTCTTTTCTGGTCCTCTTCCCTCTTTCTCTGTTTTCTTTACTTGTGGCAACTTCAATTTTTTGAGGTTGCCATGTATTAGAAAGGTAATGAAGTTCAGTGTTATTATGAGCTTCTGTATAGGGCACACATGTTTGTCCACCCTTGCCTTCACGAGGATACTAAAAGAAGGAGCTGTCCTTTGGACTTTTTGTTTTAAAACAATTCCTGTTATTTGGGTAATTGTGATTACTAGCACTCTGAGTTTCATTGGCTTTGTTTTTCCAGACAGCTGCCAGTAATCAGTAAGGGCTTGTCTCAAGATAAATGTTGGCACCTATGGAATGTGAGAAAATCAGTTTAGTTCACAAATCATTGCTTTGCCTGACAGCCTTTGCCTTGTCAGGAAGAAGCATCTGTCTTTATTAAGCTTTGAATTTTGTTGGATTTTTTTTCTCTTACTGTTTCTGATTGTAGAAGATCTGTGGGATTTACTGTGGATTCGTGCTAAGATTTTTGAGATAAAATTTGGATACATTTTCTGTGGAGTTATAGGTGATGCTAATCTGAGCATGGCATTTGTAATATTTCTGATATTACCTGTAATGGGGCAATGGAAGATTTAAGTTGACCTTAATTCATCTTTTATTATTTCCTTCAATTATGGCTTGGGAATAAAATTTAATTTGGGGGGGGGGACCATTTTTAGCTTTTTAAAAAATGAAGCATCTGATCATTTATGTTTATTAGAATTTATTTTGTGGTAAAAAGAACTTTTTTACCAGGAATAACATGTAAATTTAAAAGACTATATCTTCAATTAGAATGAAACAAGAACATACAACCTTGATAGGAACAACTTTTCAGTGGTTAGAAGAAAGCTTCTATTTAAATGCATTCAGAGAATTAATGTGGAAACATTGGTCTCTCTTTTTCCCAAATAAAGATTAAGTTAATAAAATTTGGTTGTTGTTAGAAGATATTTGTATTTCTTTAGTGTTCCCTGCATATAGTGGGAGCTCAGTTAATATCTAATGACTAAATGAAAGGCAAAAGTAGTCTCTCCTAATACCTTCCTAATTCTTTGCTAATGAAACTCAGGTCTTAAATGCATTTCCATATTCTTAAATTTAGATTCTGCTTGCACAAATAATGAATATAATACCTTATAATAAATTTTGTTTTGTGCTTGGGCTTAGTATCAGCTGAGCATGGACACATAGTGGTTCTAATTTTTTTAAACTCTGTTCTTTCAGTATTTCATTCAGATGGGTTGTTGAAAGAAAGGTAGATGAGACGCCTAGCACATACCTATCATTGAAAGAGAATAGTTTTGTTTGCAGTTCAGGTATATGCTATTGTCTGCCTATTTCAGGTCATGAAGTCTGCAAGAGTGATATGGGGATGCTAACAACGTCATCTAAGGGAAATAGCATAACCATTTCCCTGGTCATAGAAGATAATGGCCTGGGACTTATTGGATAACTGCATTTCCTTTACAAATTGCCCAAATCTTCAGGTTTATTGTCTAAAACTATGAGAATTGCTTTTTCGTTGCATTCTAATGCAGGAAAATCTTTTATTCTGAAAACCTTCATATTTTTCCCTGGTTTTGAATTTAGAGAGGATAGATCGATAAAGTAGGACTGACATTCAAGCAAGCAATATAGTGGAAATTGGAGCAGGAGAAGGCCAGGGTACTTTGACACCAACTTTTCTGCAGTTTGATTTTTCTCATAAGTGACAAAGAAGCAGCTGCCTTTATTTTCTGACTTATGTGAAGCTTAGAGGCATATCAGTCTTGTCTTTGATGAGAGAGTGTTTTAGCTACTAATTAATTAGTCAAATACTTATTCAGTACTTTTCATGTGCTGAGCTTTCTAGGCACTGGGAGGGCAGTGATAAGAAAAATTCGTGCAGCTTGCCTAATTTGGTAGGGAAGAAGCAACAGAAATTAACAAGTTACTCACTAAAACTAGCATAATTATAAACTAATGAGGTTAAAAAAGAAAAATGCTGCGAAAGCATGTAGAAGGAGAATCCAGCCTGGTTGGGAGAAGCAAGACCTTCAAGAAAAGTAGGGCTTCACTGGTTTTGAAAAAAGGATTAAGTGCATGAGAGGGCATTCCAGGCAAAGGGAATGGCAACCTCATTAAAAGACTAAGCAAGATTTTGAATTTCTCCTTTTCTCCTATTTAATCTAGGGATGACCTCCTTGAGGCTCAGCTCACATGGAAAGCCTATGAAATGAAAGCAGAGACCAGTAATGACAGGCTTCTTCCTGCCATTAGTGTGAACTGCCTATGCTTTCTGGGAGGCCAGGCCCTTGAAGCATTGTGGTTTGGTTGATGAAAACCAGCTATGCATTTCGAACAGGCAAACTTTGTCCAAACTAGGGCAGTGTTTGCAAATGATTTTTAACTACTCTTCAAACAGTGTGAAGCATTAAATTAAAAAAAAAAAAGAAAGGAGAAATCTTATACATTTATAAGCTTGCCATATATACACCTGCACATGGGTGTTCTATGTATATCCAATGTCTTTTACTAAGGTTTCATTGTGTGATTTTTTTTCCCCCCAGTATCTAGCACAGTTTATAATCTGAGAGTCGATTGTAAGACTTACTATTTTCAGAGTAGGGTATGTATCCTCTGGAAGTATTCAAAAAAGGTGCTGAAGTGGAGGAAATAAGATGATCTTTGCTGGGTTGTTTTGCTGTAATTCTATAAAGAGAAAAATAATCTTTCCAGTTCATTCCTGGAATGTTGGGATAGGATTTTGGTGTCTCTCATTGGACTCCCAGATTAACTTCTTGAATGGCGAGCAAGTGCTTCTGTACCAAGATGTCTCTGCAGTTAGCATTCTTGAAGCATTAGTTTCCATTTTTTCTTCTCAGCAATGACTAAGACTAAAATACTGACAATACTAAGTGTTAACAAGTATGTAAAACAGTTTCAGCTCTCATACTTTGCTGATGGGAATTTAAAAGTGATATAACTACTTATTTGGCACTTTTTATAAAGTCAAACATGCATTTTATTCCTAGGCCTATCCTCAGGAGAAATGAAAACATATGTCCACTTAAAGATTTGTACACAAATGTTCACAGTCTGTAGTCTCATTCATAATAACTGAAACTCAGAAGTGACTCACATACCTACCTACATGTTGAACGAATAAGCAAATTATTTTATATTTTTGCCATGGAATGCAACCTGACAATAAAAAGGAATGAATTACCAATGTATGCAGTAACATGGATGAATCTCAAAAAGTGTTATGTTGTATGAATAAAGAAAGACTGTATTCTGTGTGATTCTATTTATGAGAAATTCTGGAACACACAAAACTAAGCTAGAGTGACAGGATGATTTTGAAGGGGATTTATTTTTGCAGGGATCCAAGTGTTAGATCTGTTGATTGTAGTGGTGATTACCCAGGTATGTATACATTTTTTAAAGCTCATAAACTGCATATTTAAAATGGGTACATTATTTTATTAGATATAAATATATCTCAATAAAATTGATTTTTAAGAAGTTTTAAGGCATCACTAGCAGAGGATCAGCAAAATGTATTAACCTTATCTTAGTCTGCCCCATAAGGTGGAAACTAGCCTTCTCCTTTACAGGTATGAGAAGTTATTACAGATGGCTTTTTTGAACCATCAGAAACAGCCATGTATCATATAAACCTGTGCTTAAGTCTGTGTGGTCTATCTATATATGTAGTAAAAGATCTTCATTTTGTGCTACTTTTTAATTCTTGTTCTTTCATATTTATTCAGTTGCTCAAAGACCGGAGCTGATGTGTTCCAGCTGATGACACCTGGCACATTGCTGGGTGCAGACACAATAGATGCCTGTTGGAAGGGGCTGTTTAAATTTTTGGTTTATATTTATAACTGAGCACTGTTCACACATTTAAAGTGGAAACAAGCCCCACCCCCAATAATTTGTACAGTTGCTTATTCCCTCCATGGAGATTTGGGTCTATAAAACTAAATTAAAAACATGCTAAGTTAAAATCAGGTTATTATTAGAGGCCAGTTGCCTACTGAGCATTCTGTAATGTCATGTTTAAAATCTATTTTCCTGATCCTGTTTTAATTCTGTATGTGTAATATATGATGATAGCCTTCATATTCATAAATAGATAAGAATCTTTCCTTGACTGCTACTTCTCCCCGCAGAAGGAGCTTGTGGGAACTTTAATTTTTGTAATTAGCACATTCTTCTACATATTCTGTTGAAACACAAAATCTTAATCTTTTCAAAGTCATTTCAGATTTATCGAGAGAGCAAAATTTTCTTTTAAAAGTTCTGAATGCTCTTTGATGAAGTAATTTATGTAAATGGTACCCAAAGAAGGTAATGTCACGGATTAGGAGAGTAGAACCTAAGGTTTTATCTCAGTGGTCGTCAGCGCTGGGTGTCCCCTACAATTACATCTAGAAGAGATTCTCAAAGTATGAATGGCCTGGTTCAGCTAATGCAGCACCAGCGGTAGCGTGGAAGCTTATCTATCTATATTATGAAACTGTTATGCAAGGACTTTTGAAGCTAAAATTGAGAAGTTTTGCTATCTGCAGGGAGGTATACTCTGAGTTCTCTTATTGCAATGTTTGACATAGTGACATATTTTTGGTATTCAATTTTATTAAAAAATACTTTTTAGTTTCTTCTTTGTTGTCTGGCCATGGTCAGACCTCTAATTTTTCTGAACTTTAATGTATTCAGTTGAAAAATTTAGAGTAGTTACATTGAATTTCATCTGGGCTCTGAGATTCTAAGATTCTGAACCTTCTCAAAAGTTTTATACCAAATTCTGTTCTTATCCCATGCATATCATACAGACGAATTTAGGTTATATTAACATTGAAACATATATGAGGGTTTGAGAAAACTCTTTATAGGATTTTGCTGGAATTAGGGTGACAAGATTTAACTGCCAGCAATCTGGCATAAGGATATTTGGCCATGATAGAAATGATGTATCCATTGCTGTGAGCTGTGATGCCACAGCACTCTATCCAGGGTGACAGCTTGAGGCTCTGTCTCAAAAAATAAATAAATAAATAAATAAATAAATAAAATAAACAGGCTTTGTTAAAAAAAATAATAAAAAAATAAAAAATAGAAATGATTTATCCAGCAGTAGTGAGTATCCAAGATAAATAATGAAATTAGAGGTGTACAAAAGTATTACCAGTGAAAGGGGAAATACAAAACAACTACAATAATGTTACATATTTATTATTTAAGTAAATATTACTGAAATATTTTTTAGAAAATTATATAAAAGAAAGTAAAACATGAATTTTGTGCCTATTATATATTTTTTTTATTCTAGTCAATGTCTGCAGCATTCCTATCCACTGGGTGATATGTTCTTCATTTCACAGATGGAAGAACCAGAGTTCCTCAGAGGTTGTGACCTGTTGTGGCCACAATTTTGGAAGTGACAGACTCAGACATCCACCCAATCCCTGACCCTTGGTCATACTCATGCTGCCATAGCACCTATTCCTTCTGACTAGGCCCAGGAGTGCTGTGTTTTAAGGAGCAGATGCCTCCCTGACTCTTCACAATTGATAGAAACATGGGACACTTTCAATCCAGGCAGGGTCTTCTTTTCTCCCTTCTGAGATTATTGGTTAGTAGACTTTCCTATATTTGAAATTTACAAAAGGCTAAGCCTTTGGTCTCTTTATTACATTGATATGCTATGTCAATTCGGCCATAAAACTTTAACTCTGGAAGAAACTGCAATAAAAAACAAAATTATTTGCAGTGCCTCAATTTTATAAGTCTTCTCACATCCTTTTTAATTTTATAAGAATGCAGTATTCTTTGTTATACCATTGAAGTTGGGTCTTATGTGATACATGCATAGATGCATTTGATTAAAACATTTGTAACAACAGTAACTATTGATTACATGAAATTAAAAGAAAAGAGTTTACTTCTGAAATGTTTTCTAGTCTAGTAGTTTGACCACCAACTATCATTTATAAGTGACCTTCAGTATAACACCTGCCATGCCCACATAATGCTCAATATGGTCACAGTGATAGCAGCCCACCTTGGGATTAGTAATGTAATAATAGTATTAATGCCCAACTAAAAGGAGAATCTCAGACCAATTTCACTCACGAATGAAACATGCAAAAATTCTCAACAAAATCCTAGCCAATAGATTACAGCTTATCATTAAAAAAGTCATACATCATGATCAAGTAGGTTTCATCTTAGGGATGCAAGGCTGTTTTAACAGGCGCAAGTCCATAAATGTTAGCCACAGTATTATTAGAAGCAAAAACAAAGATCATATGATCCTCTCAATGGATGCAGAAAAAGCATTCAATAAAATCCAGCATCCTTTTCTAATTGGAACACTGAAGAGTATAGGCATATGTAGTACATTTCTGAAATTGATCGAACCTATCTATGACAAATCACAGCTAATATTTTACTGAATGGAGTAAAACTGAAAGCTTTTCCTCTTAGAACTGGAACCAGACTGGACAAGTTGTCCTCTGTCACCATTACTATTCAACGTAGTGCTGGAAGTGCTAGCCAATACAATTAGGCAAGACAAGGAAATAAAGGGCATCCAAATGGGAGCAGAGGAGGTCAAACTCTCCCTCTTTGCTGATGACATGATCTTAT
>CAUYRH010117149.1:0-26850 GCA_963574655.1 Perodicticus potto | reverse complement strand
AACTCCACCTGGCATTAAAATCTGGTTGCTGTATACTGTTCTACTCCTCCCACTCTTCCAAGATTTCTATTCAACACACAACTCCCTCCAACAACTGAAAACTCTGGAAAGGCTTCCTCCCATCCCACACCTCTGTGGGGGGGGGGCAGCCAATCTCACTTGGTCACAATCATTTATCGGATTTCCACCCCTCTGGCTCATTAGCTGTATCCAGTTCACCACCTCCTCACTGTGCTCCTGGGGCTATGACTCTGGGTATGGTTCCCATGCCAGGTGTGGCTGGGTTTTCTCTTTTTTCCCAATCATCCTAAGAAAGCTCAGCTGAACAATCCTGGTCTAGCATCTTGCTCTGCTAGATGTTTTCCTTTTAAGGCTGCTTAGATTCTTATCTCAAAAGATGAACTTCTGCTGAATCTCAATAGCCCACAATTTTTAGGTAATGCATTTTTCCTTCAACCATTTCTCTCCTTGAGAAGGTTTGAGAACATAACTCTTTCCTTCAACTTTTTTATCAGTACCTGTAACATTTGTCTCTGGTTCTAACTCTACTGTAACATATTTCTCAGGTTCTAACTCTACTGTTTTGTCTTGGCGCTAAAATGTTCTGTCTTAAGGCAGAACAGTGTAACTTAATTCTATACCCTTCCTTCCTCCAGTGTAACTTAATTCTATACCCTTGGCTTTTCTTGGTCTCTCTGAATTATTCTGGATAGCCAAGAAATTCCACTTGTTTTTACTTTTACTAAGAGCTGTATATTCTTCTGCTCAAGGTACTGGTTTTCTTGGTTACCCTCCTCTATGATAGGTTGTATACTCATAATCTTGGACACACATTCTTCATGTATCTGATTAAATTAAAGTATGTTGCAGGAATGGAGACACAAGGAAACAGTAGCTTTGCCTCAGGTGTAAAACTCACTTCTGTAATTATTAAGAGATGCAAGAAACCAGACTACACAACTCAAGATGGCGTGTAGCAAATCATCTTTATTTTGGGCCACCTTATATACCCTGGTTGTCACGTACACAGTTAATCTATGGTCTATATCTTTTTACCATTACCTAACTTCTTCCATCTAAAATTAACTTGTGGGGAGACATGCAGTCTACAAATCAACACAATACCTTCTGCTTTTACATTCTTCTCAGACATGTGTCAGCTTTTGAACAAAGTATCTAAATAAAGATCATAAAGAGCTGCAGGGGAACTGGGAAAATGAACCCCTCAGGCACACACTTAGTTAACCTAAAATGGATTTATGACTTTGTTTCTCTACAGAGCAGAGATTTTTAGGCTCAAAACAATATGTGTAAAACATATGTTATCCTCTGATCCGTATCACCAGGGGTGGGGTTGATAGCCCCTAACCTCCTGAGCTTAATGGAAGCATACTTTCAGAGTCACTGTTTTTATGGACTTTTACCTCCGGACAAACAGTTTCTGTGTACGCTCACAGGGGGCCCAGCTCTCTTGCTTCTGTATTAGCAGAAGCCATTTTAACCCATTAAAGGCTTGCCTTTGTGTGGCTTACATAGGGTGGTCTTCTGACCCTACATAAGTACTTTTGTTTTTTTTAAATTAGATTCATCTTCCAGGATAACTAAATGGGCTTCCCATAAGGAGAAGCAATCACAATGCAGGGGAGTTTTCTTTACTTTTACTGTAAGTTGCCTAAAATACCAAAAAATTTATGTTTTCTCAATATAATTCCTCATGTTATCTTCTTTAAAAAAGGTTTTGATTGATTAGGAAAACCAAACTTCGAAAGTACTAACTTTTTTTTTTTTAATTCATGCAGATTTCTGAATTATTTTTCGAGTCATCTGATTATCACTTTAGTTAAATGAATGACTATTATATCCACAATGACCTATGGTCCTATTCTGATCAAAACCTTTTGACACCTTTGGCAGTCTTCCCCAGAATAATCAAAATTCTAGTTCAAATTTTTTTGATCTAGAATTAACTTTGGGATTTTCCAGTTGGTACCCAGATAGCATCAAAGAATGTATCTCTCATCTTGTAGAGATGTTTAATGGTTAGACTCATTTGGTTAATTGTATGGAAAATATAGTTAGTTATGTGACAAGTGATGCTAGATCTTCTTTCAGTTACATTTATGGGTTAATAATATGACTATTCCAAAACTGTATAAAGCTCTTAGAAATCTAGTATGTCATAAATCATAATCCTGAATTTTATGTTGTATGCCACAAAATAACTAAATTTCATTATAAACAATTATCACTTATAATGATCTTTAACCAGATTTGAATCACAGTTATCTTAAGTTTGTCATGCACAATTGTTTTAATTTTTCTCTAAAAACATTTTCTATCAGCTTTAGTCCAAAATTGCTTTTCACAAGAAAAGGCTTTAACAAGTACTCTTAAATACAAGTTTCTAATAACTTTAAGATTAATGGGTTAAGTCATTTTTTTTCAAAAATGGTAGGTTCATAAAATTTGTAATCAAGATCAGGCAGAACATAAATTAATTACATGTGATTAAGAAAGTGATAAAGATAATATTGCTATGACTTTTATTTATGAAATTTTGCTGATTCTTTACTTAAATGTTTTGTTTTCCAATTGTGAAGAAGTTTTCTCTCCTACGCTATCTATAGTTTAGAGCAATTTGGTAAAGTATGCTTTTGTGAACAAAGACAGAAACATTTTCTTTTTCTCCCTACTTGATATTTTTCAAAATTTGGGAAATATTTGTAAGTATTCTTATTGCAATATGGTTATTTGTGTTAGTCAAATTAAAAAATATGCTTTCTCAGTATAGCAGGAGAAAATGAGAAACTTTGGTTTTATAACCAAAGCTTTGACTGGAATGTCATATTTGAAAATGTGCATAGAATGCCTAGCTTCAAGGGTTCCCAGCCTTACAGTGAGAGATCAAAAATTGTTATTTCCTAGCAAGCTCTGGAACTTTAAGACTGTAGGGAAAATCTAAAGCCTGCCCTGGTTTGGCTTCCTAGCCTCAAGAAATTTGTATATCTGAGATTCCTATGTAATCAATGTTAAGAGAAAAAGTTGTATTTCTTTTAAAAAATCTATAATACACCTCTTATTATGCGTTGTTCTCAAGTTCTTATTATCTACCTAGAGATTAGACTTGTTCATGAATTCTAGCTTCCTCTAATCCAACTTTCTTTCATGGAATTATTAAAAATGGGAGCTTCTCTGTAACCAAAGCCCTATAAGCTGAAAGTGGATAAATTTTAGGTACCAGATCTTATACCTGATGTATAGGCCAAAAAAAAAAAAGTTTACCAAACTTTAACGTGATAACCTTATCACATTGGATGTTTGAGACATCCAAATTCCAAATGGAAATGAAAAACTTACATTTTCATGCTGTAGAGAGCTTCTCCCAAGATATCAAAACAAGATTTCATGTCATAATGAGACTCTTACCCCTTAAATATCTACCTTTTTCACTTTACAGGAGAATGGTCATTTGATGTATTTAACTTGTTGCCTTTAAGCCTAGGTTCATGGCTGAAAACAATTATGCAAACTTGGATTGTCAAATTACCATTATCTTTACTTTGTGTTTTCCCTTTTTAAACTTAGTATGTGTTACCTGTTGCATTTTTGAAGAAGTACTACTACTAACAGATAATGCTGGCCCAGCACTTTGAGATGATAGAAATGTCTACAAAACAGACAAAATTGAATTTAATAACAGAACCCAGGTAGACTTAGTCTGAGAGGCCCTCCCTCCAAACCTTCCTTACTGTTCAAATGTGGCTAAAAGGGTTTTGACACTGACTCCTAGCCATCATTCACTCCCTCCAACGTGGGACCAGATCAGCAAACTATCACAAAAGATTCTACACAAACCACAACCTCCTACAAAGGCCATCTTGACCTTGTACAAAAATTATTTCAGTGAGGACATCTGCACAGCCACTGCCTATCCAAACTCAGACTGGAATCACCCTTGTTTTTGATCCCTGTAACCAAGGATAATTATCTCAAAACAATCATGCAACCCTTATCACTTTCCCTTTAAAAATCTTTGTCTTCTTTTACCTCTCTGAGTACACACACAGTTTACTCTGACGCGCATATTCCAGTCGCAATTCTATTGCCCGGATAAATACTACTTTCTTTTAGAGATCCTCTCTCTGCTGTAATTGAGGTTGACATTTTCTGCCTCTACTTCTGTTGTCTTCTCTTATCCTCCTGTCCCCCTCTTATCAGGCACCTTGTGATTATGTCAGGCCCACCCAGATAATCCAGGATAATTGCCCCATCTCCAGAGCCTTAATTTAGTCACCATTTGCAAAATCCTTTCTGGCATGTAGGGTAACATATTCAAAGCTTCTGAGTATCAGGAGGTGGACATCTTTGGGGAACTATTAGTGAGTCTACCACATGAGGCTCAGCGATGGTTGCAATGTGTGTCCCAAGATTGGGACCTGTTATACAGAATGCTCAGTCCAAATCATTCCCTATCTACAGGGAAAAAGGAGCTTCCGCTTGAACCACAGCCTCATTTCAGACTCACAGGGCAGACTTGAGGGTTGGGAGTCTCCCAGGACACCTAGCCAATGGGCTGACAAATGTTGCAATGAGCGATATATTTGAAGCAAATGATTCTGCTGAGCTAAGTGGTTCTTGACCCAGAGAACTGGCTGATGAGGCACCATTCCTCCCGTGTGACATGTTGGAGAGGTGCCACCCCACTGTGCTGGTAGATACTTCCCAGACAGTAAAAGCACCAAAATGATTCTCCATGGATCTAGGCTCCATCATGACTGGCCTTAAGAGCAGGACTGTTTCTAGATTTCTGGAATCCTTTTTTTTTTTTTGAGACAGAGCCTCAAGCTGTCACCCTGGATAAAGTTCTGTGGCATCACAGCTCACAGCAACCTCCAATTCCCGGGCTCATCAAGCGAGTCTCCTGCCTCTGCCTCCCAAGTAGCTGAGACTACAGGCGCTCGCCACAACGCCCAGCCATTTTTTGGTTGTAGCTGTCATTATTGTTTGGCAATGTTGTTTGGCATTGTTGTTTGGCCGGGGCTGGATTCGAACCCACCAGCTCAGGTGTACGTTGGTGGTGCCTTAGCAGCTTGAGCCACAGGCGCCAAGCCGATTTCTGGAATCCTTAACTAGTCTAGCAATGGGTAAATTGCAGCAGAAAGGCAGTCCTTCCTGGTGTCTAGCCTAAAGTCTTCACGCTGTAGCTTCATCCCTGTGCCTCTCCCTTACCAACTATAAGTCTGATCTCAGACCTGCCAGGAGGGCAGGTTCAGAACCAATCATGCATGTGGCACAGTTCACATTAAAAGGCCCAATCAGTCAATATGTCTGCAGCCCTGAAGAGACTCCTGTCTCAAATCAATGATGTTTACAAAGTTGGGTAGGAAGACTGATTTATTTTCACTTCCCTCATGTCCTTTCTGGTGTAACTGACCATCCCTCTTGCAAATAAATGTGTGCTTGTGCCTCTCCCAGCGCCTGAGAGGCTGGCAGACTCTTCTCAGTGTGGATTTTGGGGTCTTGTGACAGCACCACAGGTGGACTGAGTCCTGGGTGGGGCACTTCACCTGACTTCACCCCCTACCTGCAGCAGCCCTGTGAGATGGGGAGTGTGGGTTCCGGCCAAGATGCATGGCCAGGATGTGGCAGAGCCTCAAAATGAGCCCATAACTAACTGATTTAACCTTTTGCTGATTTAAATGCTTATGTTCAGTAATTGTGAATTGTCATCCTCATTCTACAGACGACTAAACAGAGGCACAGAGGGTATAGTAATTTGCCCCTGACACCCAGTGGTTAATGGATTTACTACTGGGCTCCTGAATGTCTGCTGGGAGCTGCCAGGTTTCCACTGCCCAGCAAGTTCACGTTCCACCTGTTGGCCCAGACAGCCTCTCTGACTTCATCTGATGTCAGAATTGCCTCACAGGAGCCTGCACTGGGAGCTGTCCTCGCAGAGGCCAGTGAATAGAGGATGCTTTGCAAAGAGCCAGTGGCAACGAGGCTACCAGTTAAGGACAGACATACTGACTCCCGTCTCTTCCCCAACTCTGCCGAAAATTAATCCTGCCTTCAGAGAGCTCCGTTTCCCCACAGAAAGAACCACTTTATTAGAGAAGCCCCCTCCACAGAGACAGAGCAAAGTGGCCAGTGAAACTCACTGGGTTTTGGAATCACTTTGGAAATCGATGCCTTATGGTTGCAAATCTGGTGCCTGGCGGTCGCTGCCTAATTTTAGCCGGATCTTTTTGGGCTTCTCAAGCCCTGCTCATCCACCCCCATGGATGGCCAGAGAGGTTCTGAGAAGCCTCATTGATCTTTTGACTAAAGAGTCCTAATGAAATACAAATCTGTTGTCACTTAAAGAGCCATCTGTCATGGCGGCACAGAAAAAAATGCTACCAGGATAACAATAACCATAATTTCATTTTAAGAGTCAGCCTTCCTCCCGCTTTCCCTGCCAGGGAAAAATCAATATCTTTTACTGTTTCATTTTGTCACAGAACGGTAGGAGGAAAAGCCATCAATAGGGTGTTAAAGATATTTCCAATGATGTGCAAGTACTCTATTACAAGGACCTTTGCCTTCTTGCGTGAGTTAACATCTATTTGCATGGGGTGGGGAGAGTTAGCAGGAGCCTCTGTCCCGGGGGCATTCAGCACTGCTTACTTCCTGAGTGGCTTAGGGGGCAGCAGAGGTGCAGGGTTCCCAGAGGGCTGGGGTTCTAGTAAAGGGAAGCACCAGCCTTAAATAGCATGGGACCTTCCCTGGGTGGAGTGGCCAAAATAAGAAACCCACAGAACAGGCGGTGGTGACTGCCCGCAGAGAGGGAGGAGAGAGCATTGGTTGGGGTGGGGGGAGCTTGTTTTCCAGGCAAGGCTGGGGTCATCCAGTCTGAATGGGAGCAGCCTCTGAGGGTCCCACCACCTCGTCTTTCACTTGGGACTTTTGAGGCAGAGAAGAAAAACTATCTTTAATGTCACCCAGCTAGTTAACAGCAACAACACAAAAAAGAGATAGAGAGAAGTTGATATCCCCTTTGGTCAGCTCCCTAACAGGAGATGTTTGTCTTGGCATAAAATATGGGAGAAATCCAACAGGTTTCCCTCAGACTACATTTTTATGCATCTGAAAGTCTGGACTTAGGCTGAAAGGCACTTTGGGTGTATATTTTTTATATCAGCTTTATTGCTACAATGTGGATATACTAAAATGTAACAATTTTAAGTGTATAACTTGAGTTTTGATGTAGGTACCTAGGTTTTAAACCACCTCCACACTCACAATTTGAACATTTCCATTAACCCCAAAACATTCCTTATGCTTCTCTGTGGTCAATCTCTTCCCATAAGCCATAGCCTTTGTCACCCCATCTGCTCTCTGTCACAATGGTGTTTTGCCTTTTCTAAAATTTCATATAAATGAAACCATATTCAGTTTGGGGTGTTTTTTAAAACAACTCGGTACAATGCCTTTAGGAATCATCCACGGTGTTGTATGCATCAGTTGTTAGTCGTCAGCGGGAGTGAGGAGTATTTCCTTGTATGGATCTACCGTGTTTAGTCTGTTTATTCACCAGGTGATGCTGATTTCTTCCAGTCTGGGGCCGTCACGAATGAAGTCTCTGTGTGGGCGTGTGCATTCTTTTCTCTCGGTAAATGCCTAGTAGTGGGATGAGTAGGTCATTCGGTAGATGTGTGTTTGGAAAGTGCCAAGCTGACTTCCAAAGATTCTGTACCCATTCGCATCCCCACCACAAAGCCAGAGAGTTCCAGAGGTCAACCGGCCAGGTGGGCCTGTTTACTCCCATTCACTCCAGGTTACCCTTAAATGGGACAAAATCAGCCTCCTATCCCCTTTGTCTCCCTGCAGTGCTTCTAAGAAAGAGCTACCTGACATGGTAGGAGAGAAAAAAATGCCTAAAAGTTGAAGGTGCCTGACATCCAGTAGAAACTGTAGGACAGAGAAATCGCAGTGACCTTATGGTCTGTGCCTCCTTGAGATATTGAAAACAAACCAAGTGAGGCGAGAAGGTGGGTCTGACACTGGCCCTGCGCTGTAGGGTGTACCCCAGGGTTCCCCCCACCAGGGGCTGGGCCCTCATCTCCTACTCATATGTGTCCCCCTAGAAGGGCATCGAAGCTCACACCTCCCCTTCCCTAATGGTCAGTGCCTTGAACCCTTTGTCTTCTCAGCCCGGGGCCTCCCCCTCCCCACGTCATCCTTGGCTTGCCCACAGAACAGGTCCTTCAGCCTGAACAAATGCGCCTTCTCCCTCCTCTTCATTCCCTGTGATGTTTCAGTCCTCAGCAAGCAGAGAGGGTTGACTTCTGCGAGTGGTGCTGAGCCAGGGCCTCTGGAGTGGAGCAAGGTGTTTCATACCGGTGCTGTGGGGCTGCTCGGTGGAGTCAGGCAGAGATGGGCCCCTTCAGCTTCCTAGTTAGCAGGGAAGCATAGGCGGTAGACTCAGCTGAACAGGGGTCCTGGAGAAGTGGCATCTGCCTGACTCAGAAATGAAACACTTGGGGGCTTGAGATCTTCTTAGTAGGAAGTGTTTATTTATTTATGGAATGGTTCACGTGGTTATGGAGGCTCGCAGGTCCTACCACATCCATCTGCAAGCTGGAGAACCAGGGAAGCTGGTGGTGAAATTCAGTCTGAGTCCAGAGGCCTGAGAACTGGGGTGTGGTGGTATAATTCTGAAGATCCAAGAACCAGGGATGCCAGTGTCTGAGGGCAGGAGAAGATGGATGTCCCCACTTCAGCAAGTAGAATGAATTTGCCCTTCCTCTGACATTTTGTGCTATTTAGGCTCTGGATGGATTGGATGACGCCTCGCTCAAATTGATGAAGGCAGATCCTCTTTACACAGTCTACTGATAATGCTAATCTCTTCCAGAAACACCCTCGCCAACGCACCCAGAAATAATGTTTTACCAGCTATTTGGGCAGCCTTAGCCCAGTCAAGTTGACAATAAAATTAATCATTGCAAGGACAGCCTGTGGAACATGCACCATTCAGTTGAAACAAGTGCTATCCCGGGGACCATGACCTTCCCCGCAGGAACACTTCCTGGAAGTGATCTTGTCAAACCGAACGCTCTAGATGCCCGTGCCAGCTGCTCTGCCATGCGTCTGTGTGACCACGGGCAATAGATGTCGTCTCTCTGATCGGGATAACAAGAACCATGGTTCTCACTGTCAGAGAAAGGGGTGACAAACGCGAAAGGGGGAAAACTAAAATCAATCCGTTTACAGAGCTCAGTTTCTTCCCCTAGAAAATAAAGATGGTGATAGTATTCACCTCCTAGAGTCATGCTGACACAGCAAAACCCGGATCATTTATTATTATCTGTTATTATTAATTGCTTTTGGATGTCCCCCCATAAGAGCCATGCGGATTGGTTTTTATGTCCACCTGCAGCATGGGAGCACCTCAGAGTGGGGGGGCACCAGTGGGAGGCCAGAGGTCCTGCCCCCTGACCTTGACTTTTGGGGTCTAGGACTTCCCTCAAATCCCCTTCTCCCAGTTTATATTATCACTGAATGCTACTGTGAGTTTATGCATTTATGAATACTAATAGGATAGACATCCTTTGCAATCTTGCTGATACTTTTATTTTTATTTATTTTTTTTGAGACAAAGTCTCACTATGTCACCTTCAGTAGAGAGCTGTGGTGTCACAGCTCACAGCAACCTCAAACTCTTAGGCTTAATTGATTCTCTTGCCTAAGCCTCCCAAGTAGATAGGACTACAGGTGTCCACCACAATGCCCGGCTATTTTAGGAGATGAGGTCTTGCTGTGGGTCAGGCTCGTCTCAAACCTGTGAGCTCAGGCAATCTACCTCCTTCACCCTCTCAAGTGCTGGGATTACAGACATGAGCCACTGTGTCCAGCCTCTTGCTGACACTCTTAAATGGTTCAATAAAACATTGTTCACAGATGCGTGAAAGATAAACTTTAGGACTGATTCATGGTGAATGATGAGTTACTGGGTTCTGCTGTTCTTTCTTCATCTATTTGTTCATTTAATAATAATATAATTATTATAAACCGCCATGGGCCCTGTGCTACCAACATGTATGAATGAACCAATACTCATTTATCTGAGGGCAGTTGGTAAAGCCCACCACACAGCAGGGTACAAATCACCCTAAAGAGGTGGGAGACTGGTTGGGGCAAGGGTGACAGAGACGGCTGTAACAGGCAGATTTTAAACAGGTGGATAATGAGAGTTGGGGTTCTTGCTATTGGAGAACAGAGTTATAAATACAGAAAGGGAGAAAACCAGATTTGACTCTGTTTACAAAATTCTGCAGTGCAGAACCAGGCGGGGTAAAGCAGTGAAAGTGGTTCAAATGATTGATTTCATAGCCCAGGCGACTGGGCTAAAAATAAGAAATTTGGCCCACCCACAGGGGCAGCTGGAGCCTTGGGGCGATGCCTCCCACGGGCTGCCGCTGTGCCCTGTCCAGCCCTCTGTGGTTGGCTTCCCGGCATCCTGACCACGGGCTCTCAATCCGTGCAACCTGTTTCGGCTTGAGAGCAAGCCTCGGGGTGTGGGGGGGCCTCCAGGCCTCTCCTGGTCTCACATCCCTCCAGAAACCCTCAAATCTCCCCTCTGCTCCCTGGAGACCCTTCTTTCTGCAGGTTCCCCGGGAGCAGACTTTGGGAGGCAGTGCAGTGGGAAGAATGTATGTTAGGACGCGTTCCTGGGCCAGCACCTGTGGAAGGGAAGGAGGGAGGGGAGCAGGCCCTGGCGTGTAGATGGAGGCCTGAGCCGACCCCACGGGGAACTGAAGGGCCAAATGCCTTCTAGAGAGGTCCTCCTGGGGCCTACCTGGGGGACACTCATACCCGACCCGGTTAGTCTTAGGGTGTGGTAGCCCAGGAGGGTTTTGACTGCGGCCGGGATGCTGGCTGTTTCTGAGGAGGCCCCTGAAGGGGGTGTGGTGACAGAATCCCAGCAATTGGGGCAGCAGATGCTTTTTTGGACCAGGTGCAGAAGGTGCTTCACAGCATCCCTGAGGGAGCTGCAGGGAGTGGTAAGGGGTCTACTCCAAACAGACCTGGTTTGAACCCCTGTTCCATGTGACTGCTCTCGGCCTCCGTACTCTATCCATAACGTGGGCCTCATGCAGGACTTTCTCAATTGCAAAGATGATGACACAGATTCCAGAAGACTTTGCATGCTGTAGAGTGCTGTTCACACTGTAGACTGTAGAGTGATGTGCACAGTGTCTCTTACAGTTGTATTATCCCTCCCTTCAAAAATATTTTCCAATATTTATTTTATGTTCTACAAATTGGTATATTTTAAACATAAGGTTAATTATAGAAAATGGTATAGACTATAGAGAGATTGTAAAGTATAGTGAGAGGTTAAGAGGCTTAACTCAGGGGTTAGGAAGTCTGGTTGGAATCTAGTACCCTAAGGCAGATGCTGTGCGATTTTATTTTTTATTTATTTTATTTTATTTATTTATTTTTTTAGACAGTCTCACTATAGAGTGCGTTGGCATCATAGCTCACAGCAACCTCTAACTCTTAGGCTTAAGTGATTCTTTTACCTCAGCCTCCCAAGTAGCTGGGACGATAGGCTCCCACCACAATGCCTGGATATTTTTTTTTTTGCAGTTATCATTGTTGTTTAGCTGGCCCAGGCCAGATTCGAACCTGCCAGCCTGGGTGTTTGTGGCCAGTGCCCTACTGAGTGAGCTACGGGTGCCGCCCAGCTGTGTGATTTTAGGTGAGTTACTTAACCTCTCTGTGCACTAGCTTCATCATCTGTAACAAGGGAATAATAATGGCACCTGCCTCGCAGAGCTGTTCATACATACAAATTCCCTGGCATATGAGAATATGTGAGTAATGGCTTTTATGATAATTACAATTGCAAATACTCAAATACTTACCAAGGAGATTTAAGTTTTCTCATTTACTTCAGATTCATAACTTAGCTTCACTTATTTTGAAATCACTTTTAAGTTTCAAATAACCATAGACTCACAGGAAGTGCAAAAATAGCACAGAGAGGTCCCGTGGAACCTTTACCCGATGTCCCTCAAAGGTGACCTTTCAGGTAACTGTGAAATAATATCAAAACCAGGAATCTGATTAACATTGGCATGATATCAGCAACTGGGCCACAGACCTTATTCAGACTGCACCAGTTTTCATATGTGCTCATTAGCGTATGAGTGTGTGTGTGTGTGTGTTGTATGTGATTTTCTCTACAGTCCTATCACTTGCACGCATTTGTGCATTTACTGCCAAAATCAAAATACAAAATGTCCATGACCATAAAAGAACTTGCTACCCATTTATCCTTATTTTTTAAAGAAATAGAATGTGTCAAGCGCAGTTTAAATTTGTGCTCAATCACATTCCTTATCTTGCATCTGCAGAGGGAAAGCCTATTTCTAACATATGTAAAATATAGATTATACATCTTCCAAGGAGCTGATATTTAGCAAGCGCTTTCTGTGCTCCAAGAACCATTTCTAAGTGATTCTAATATGTTTACTCCTTATCCCAACCCAGGTGTTATTAGTTAACATTTTTCAGATGAAAAATTTGAGGAACAAAGAGGTCAACATAACTCGCACAAGGTCACCCAGCTGGAAAGCAGCGGTGCTGGGCCTTGAACCTGCGTCTGTAGTCACTATTCTGTCCTGACGCATATCTGTCTTCTTGTAAGAAGCTTTTTTTCTCACCATCGTGTCTATGAGATTCACTCGTGTTGATACCTGTGGACATAATTCATGTTAACCACTCTGTAGTTTTCTCTTTTAGGATTATACAATTGAGATAACTATGCTCCTAGTGGTGGTTATTTAGGATGTTAAATTTTCTCTACTGCGCACATGGCGGAGGCACCTGCCTGCTGGTGTCTCCTTGTGCTCAGATGTCTAAGTCTCTCTGTGATTGATTCCTAATTGGGGAATCATTGAGTCCATGTGTCTTTGACGTTGGAGGATGTTGCCAGACCATCCTCCAAAGTGTTTGCAGTAATATACACTTGCACCTGCTGTTGGGAGAATATGAGACGATATATCATTATTTTAGTGTGCATTGCTCTGATTGCTAGTGAGGTTGAGCACGCTTTGGGTTATTGGTCACGTGTGTTTCCTTTGCACATACGTTTCCATTGAGTAGTTTGTTGGTTCTTATAATTTTTAAGAATTCTTTACATATTATGGATAATAACTTTTTACCGATAACATGCAGGGGAAACATCTTCCAGTCTGTGTCTTGCCTTAAGAAAACCCCCCAAAAACTTTGGTTATGGCATCATCTTTTATCATACAGGAGTTTTTCTGTTTGGTTTTTGTTTGTTTGGGTTTTTTGTTTTTTGTGTTTTTGTAGTTTTGTTTTTTGAGACATAGTCTCACTCTGTTGCCCTAGGTTGGAGCACCCTGGCATCAGCCTAGTTCACAACAACCTCAGACTCCTGGGTTCAAGTGGTCTTCCTGCCTTAGCCTCCCAAGTAGCTGGGAATACAGGTGGCTACCACAATGCCTGGTTAATTTTTCTACTTTCAGTGGAGATGGGATCTCACTTTTACTCAGGCTGGTCTTGAACTCCTGAGTCCAAGAAATCCTCTGCATTGGTCTCCCAAACTGCTAGGACTACAGGCATCAGCCACCATGTCTGGCACACAAAGAAGTTTTATTATTATTATTATTTAGGCAATTCTGTCAATTTCTTTCTTTATGGTTTGTGCTTTGCTTTCAAATGCTATTTTTTATAGTTTTCACAGTAAAGTTATACTTCATACAGTTTTTTTTTCATATAAGATGTGAACTTTTCCTAATTTCCTGGTGTTATTTATTGTGTTATCTATATTTCTTCTCTTATTTGCAGTGTCCCCTCTGCATGTGGGCAGTTCCTGTGTATATCTATGTTTGTTTCTGATTTCTCCATTGGCCTATTCACCTTGTCCTACACCAGCGGTTCTCAACCTGTGGGTCGCGACCCCTTTTTAACAATGAAAATACATTGCGGCATTAGGAAGGTTGAGAACCCCTGTCCTGCACTAACACCAATTAATTCAAGATGGATTAAAGACTTACATATAAGGCATGAAGCCATAAAAATTCTAGAAGAAAATGTAGGTAAAACTCTTACAGACATAGGCCTAGGCGAAGTATTTGAGACTAAGCGTCCAAAAGCAAATATAGCAACAACAGAAATAAATAAATAGGGCTTAATTAAATTAAAAAGCTTCTGCACAGCAAAGGAAATAATCAGCAGAGTAAATAGACAACCTACAGAAATACACAACCTATAGGAAGAAAGAAAACATTCAAAAGCTATACCTCTAACAAAGGACTAATACCTAGATTCTATAAAGAACTTAAACAGATTAGCAAGAAAAAAATAAACAGCTTCATCAAAAAGTGGGCAAAAGACACGAACAGAATTTTTTCTAAAGATAGACAAATGGCCAAAAATCATACGGAAAAAAAAAAGTTCAATATCACTATTCTTCAGGGAAGTCAAATTAACACATCACCTCACCCTTGTCAGAATGGCCATCAGTTAAAAGTCAAAAAATCATAGATCCAGGTATGGATGCAAGGAAAGAGAAATGGTTATACACTGTTGATGGAACTACAAATTAATATAACCTCTAGAGCAGCGGTTCTCAACCTGTGGGTCACGACCCACAGGAACCGTATTAAAGGGTCACGGCATTAGGAAGGTTGAGAACCGCTGCTCTAGAGAAAACAGTATAAGGATTCCCCACAGAAATAAAAGTAGACCTACTATTCATTCCAGTAATCCCACTACTGGGTGTCTACCTAAAGGAAAATAAGTTATTTTATCAAAAAGACATCTGCACTTGAATGTTTATTGCAGCGTGTTTTATAATTGCAAAGATATGGAATCAACCTAAGTGCTCATCAGTCCGTGAATGAATAAAGATGTACACACACATACCATGGAACACGACTCAGCCATGAAAAGAGATGAAATAATGTCTTTTGCAGAAACTTGAATGGAACTGGAGACTATTATCTTAAATGACGTAGTGCAGAAATGGCAAAACAAATACCACATGTTCTCGCTAATAACTGGGAGCTAATGAATGGCTATAGATATGTACAAAGATATATAAAGGACACTGGAAACCAAGGAGGGGGGACTTTGGGGGAGGTTAGGGATAAAATCTTACCTATCAGGTATAGTGAACATTATTCTGGTGACAGCACACTAAAAGCTCTAACTGCATCATTATAGGATCCGTGCAACAAAAACATTTGTACCTCTTTAATATTTTGAAATAAAAAATAATAAAACACTAGAACTGTGTCACAAATCTGGGCACTGGGGGAGGGAAGTGGTCCTTGTCCTTCAAAATTATTATCCCTGCAAACTTTTGAATCAGCCCATCATGTTCACCTGAAGCCCCACTGAGATTTTTAAAAATTGTAATTGTATTGTGTTTATAGATTAGCATGGGGATAATTGACATCTTAAGAATATGGGTCCTTCCTACCCATAAGCATGTGAATCTCTCCCTCTATTCCATTTTTATTTTATGTCCTCCAATAAAGTTTCATAATTTTCTCTTTAAAGGTCTTGCACTTAGTTTACTAGATTTATTTCTTGGTATTGTATGTAGTTTATTGGAGCTTTGGAGGAAGGCATGGCTCATGTCATAGCCCAGCCACTTAAAAAATGCCTGCTCCTAGTCAAAGCTCTTGCGTGGTTCAGTCCCCAGATTCCTCATAAATAATTATGCCTATGGCAGAGAGTAGATGTGAGGATAGGAGGAAATAAAGAATGTGACATCTTTAGAACATTGTAAATATCCAATAAATGTTAGCTCTTCCTGGAGTTGGCATAAATTTGAAGTTGAGTTTCTGATTGTGTGTGTAGTTGTATATCAGTAAGTGAGCTCAGAACATGGTCCCCAATCAGAAGTCAAACATCACAGGATCTGATCTGTAAGTAATTGGCAAACAGCATGCTCCCTCCTCTAAAGTAAAGAGCATTTAATAAAGGACTTTATATAGATGCATATATATGGATGATATATAAATACTTATATATGTGGTCAGACAGTTAAGTTCAAGAATTCATCCTAGAAAAAGTGCTACATACTTCATTCTTAACAATCACCTCGGTCACCTTTGAAGTACTCCGCTTAGCCATCTGGACAGTGGCTATTCGGCAATGCAGGGACATAGCACGTTGTCCAGAATGAGTGAACTTAATTGTCCAACCTCGTATACATACAAAGTCCAAAACTTCTACCAAATCTCAAAACAAGGACACTTGAGTTAAATTTTAAAATCAGTCTGGTTAATTTAACAGAAACCCAGCTAAAAAAACACACTCGGAGTAAAGTTTTTTATCTGTTGACAGTTTAGTGTGACTTATTATCATAATTGTTTTTCAGATTTCTTCAAGCTTAAAAAATGCTCAAATGGGTTTCATTTTTGAAGTTTTTCTTAAGCAGCACATGTTTTGTTATAAATGCTTCAAACATAGAGAAAAGTACAAAGAGACAAATTTCTCCCAAATCGCACCACCCAAGTGGAACCATTGCACACATTTTGGTTAATATACTTTTTAAAATTTCTTCATGCCAGTAAACGGACTTCTGGGCTTCTGCCCACTTTCATTTTCTCTCAGCAGAGTACTCTGAAGTCTTTCCACTTTAAGAGTTGCAGAATGACATCATTTTTCATCATTGCATTATATTCCACTTTCATGATGGGCACTAATTTAACAAATCAATTCCCTATTTGTGGCTATTGGATCTTATAAAGTAAATCATGTCCCAATGAACCACCACAGCACACCTCTTTTTTGTTAGCTTATGTAACCACCTCCATTGGTACGTTCCCTGGGAGTGAGATTACAAGGGGAAAAGGCGTGCTCATTTTAGATTTTGACAAGTATTGCCAAACTGCCTTCCTGAAAAGTTGGAATCAATTAGCACTATCATCATCTGTGCAGAAGGGTTCCAATAAACTAAGTGAGTTTGTCAATTTTCTTAGTCTTTGCCTATCTAGGCGGCGGAAAACAAGCCCTTCTTTGCATACGCATTGTTTTGATTAGTAGAGAAATTAAACCTCTTTGCATCTGTTGATTGGTACTTCGGAATCTTTTCTGGATTGCCTCTGGGAAGTTCTTAGCATATTCTTCTGGTCTTAAAAGAGTTATTTGTGTATTCACATTGGGTGTAACATTTTGTGCATTAACATTAATCCTTTGTCATGTGTGTTACAAATATATGATGTACAATCTTATTTATAGAATACTTTTAATGGTTCTTTTTTTTTAGACAGAGTCTTACTCTATTGCCTGGGCTAGAGTGCCACGGTGTCAGCCTTGCTCATAGCAACTTCAAATTCCTGGGTTCAGGCAATCCTCCTGTCTCAGCCTCCTGAGTAGCTGAGACTATAGGTGCTTGTGACAATATCTAGCTAATTTTTCTGTTTTAGTAGAGACTGGCTGGTCTTGCTCTGGCTGGTGTGGAACTCCTGAGCTCAAGTGATCCTCTTTCCTTGGCTGCTTAGAGTGTTAGGATTACAAGCATGAGCCACTACACCTGTCCTATTTTTAATGTTTAGTGGGAAAGTAGACGTATAATAAACAGCAATTGATGTTTTTTGTTTTTTGGTTTTTTTGAGACAGAGTTTTACTGTTTCCCTGGGTAGAGTGCTGTGGCATCATAGTTCACAGCAACCTCAAACTCTTGGGCTCTAGCAATCCTCTTGCCTCAAGTTTTCATTTTTAGTAGAGACGGGGTCTTGCTCTTGCTCAGGCTGGTTTTGAACTCATGAGCTTAAGCAATCCACCCAGCCTTGGCCTACCAGAGTGCTAGGATTACAGGCATGAGCCACTGTGCTTGGCCAATAAGCAGTAACTGATTAAAGACAGAATATTTATTGTGAGAGCCCCAGAAGTCCCATGTTTCCCATTTAGTCTCTGTATGCCACCAAGAGGAAGCCTATCCTGATTTCTACAGAAATAAATTGGCCCCCTGTTTTTCCCCTCATCCTTTTCCCCCATTTTTATTTATTTGTTGTCAATGATCCCATTGACACACAAAAGTTATAATTTTATGTCAAGTTCAATGATCTTACCCTTTATCATCTCCAGTCTTCTTGACATGCTTAGAAAGCTGTTTCCCATCCCACATTTATAAAAATATTTTTCTATCAGAAGCCTCAATTATGTTTTTTGTGTCTTGAAGTGATGGGCCAGTTGTCACAATCTAGCTCATCAATGACCCATCTTTCCCTTGTGGAGTTGAAACATACACATATGATTCATATACATATGTGTTTGTCCATGGACTTAACGTATGTGCACAGATGTGGGTCTAATTTTTGATTCTTGATTCTTTTTTCTGTTCCACCGTGTTGATGATCTTGCCTCCCATCTCTTGCATTGATTAACTTTTCAGTGACTGTAGACTTAGTTCTCAAATCTATCAATACCTGCTATGATTTAATTTCTCTAGTAGGACTTTTCCTGCTGATTCTCACACACTCACGCTACCATGTGAATTTAAAACAATTTTATGGGGCAGTTTCTACCTTTCCATGAGTTTATAATACCACCTTAGTCTGAGAACGTGGAGGGCACTATTTCCACATTTTGAAATTGATTGGACTTTTCTTTGGGATGTAATATTTGGTCCATTAAATAAACATTTTGAAAAGGTATATTTCTTGTTTGCAGTGTGAAGAGTTGTGTCTTGTGCTTTATCTTATTAATTATGCTATGTATGTCCTCAACCTTAGTTCTTATTATGTAACCAGCCAAGAGCAATTCTTCAAATTTCTTACTGCTATCATAGGCTGGGGGATTTTTCCTCGCAGAAATTCTGCAGTCCTCATTTCATACATTTTAACATTCTATAATTGGCCCAGATTGATTAAAGGCCATCCTATCTTCATTGCGATTGTATACTTAATAAGAAAAAAAAAATAGCCTTCCTTATCCTATGTAACTTTTTTGTTTTTCCTTTGGCTTGTCTTCATTTTCTTGAACTCTTCATTTACATTGAACTTTGTTTTTTTGGTGTTGCCATTTCTGGGCCTACATTTTGCCCATCAGTAGAGGTGTTTCTGCTACAGAACCCTGAAATAATAAATGCTTTAACCCCGTGTGGGAGGATCCATTACAGGTTTTATTTATTTCGTATCCAATTATTGGTATAGCAGATATTTTAGGTGGCGCCTCTTTCGCCGATTTCCATATAAAATATTTATACTTTTGTGATGCTTCATTTGCCATCTGTTACTTGTTTTATGGTTTGTTTTTGTTTGTTTTTTTTGCCCCTTCTTTTATCATTTGCTTGGGATGTGCTCTGGTTTAAATTTTATTTTTCTACTCTTAAATCAAAGTGTTTAAATTAAAGGCAGACGTTTGGCCCTGCCATTCTCAATTGGTCATCTTACGTGTGTATTGATTACTTAGCGTGGAAGAAGACATTAAGACATATTATTACCCTACTCCCTTTCCTACCCTACATCTCTCGTTTATGGGTGAGATTTCTGCTCCAGGCTATTATCATCGAATTCTTATTTAATATCATGTAGCTTTTGTTTTGAGAGCCATAAAAATTATGTTCTGTCTTGTGACCATCGTTACAGCAGTTTCTCCAACCTAATTCCATGCTTAGAATGATTCGGTATCTCCAATCTGTCCTATACCACAGCTTTAGCAGCGTGAATTCTTTATTTTGTATCATCTTTCAGTTGGGTGGATTAAGTGTTAAGTAGATTTTTCTAGAAGTTTATGTGAAAGCCGTATTGCCTGCTTCTGTGCATATTTGAGAATGTATTTCTGTTGTTTTTGCAAGGCTGGCAGCTTGGCCTCATCAGCAACTCTGGAGTACAATTGTTTCCCCCAGTGCAGCTTTGCTGTTTTGACCCTGGTGCACTGTTTGGGGATCTGTATGTAAGAAAATGTCTTCTGTGCCCTCACACCCCGCTGGCTTTCTCCTTCTCCATCTGCCTGTCCTGTTTCTGTCTCCATCACTCACTGTACCCTGAAGGGATCTCCAAAGCTGCTCTTATTACCAGCCTGGCAATGGGAGTGGAATTCAGGGCTGTGGATCCCGCGTAAGGAACTTGGGCACCACAGGTCAGCGGCCTCTGCAAAGCAGGCACAGGGCACTCAAGGCAGGCGTGATCGTGATACTGCCGAAAAGGAAGCAGTCTTTTGCTGTTGTTTTAAATAATCCAGTGCCTTAGAAGGAGAACTTTGTGCAAACACAAAGGGACTCAGTTCTGGGCTCAGAGCACTGTTGGGCATTGTTTGCACAGCCACTAAACAGTTCCAGCTGTTTATTTGGTGTTTACGGGTATAATAGATGGTCTGAGCAGAGGTGGCCAAAGCCCCCAGGCCAACTTAAAGCCAAGGCAGGCAGTTTACTCTGCTCTGCTCTTCTCTTCCACACAGGATGGCCTTCAAAGTATCCCTCCTTCTGTAAACTTATTTCCCCGCTTTCCCCAGGCTCTTTTTTGTCTCACTACTGGCCCCTCCCACTGTTCTGTGGTTCTGTAGTCTTAGAACGCCCTGGAAAGCAGCCTGTGGTTTAATGGACGCCTCATGGTTTATCCTACACATGGCCTTTGCGTTGGAGCATGACTTTGCTGGGTGCGTGTGCTTGCTGTTCTCCTTACAAGCCCCTTCTTCTGGGTAGGAAACCATCCCTAGACAAAGCCTTCATGGTCTGTGCTCACCAACCCACAGGGGCTTAGTGCCCTATGAGACCCAGGCCCTTCATAAGTGACCCTTCTGAAAAGTACCCCAGCTTAGCAGTCACTGGTCCTCCCACTTACAGGGGTGATGGATGTCTTCAAGCTGATGTAAGACTGGAGGCAGCATCTTCAAGGAGAAAGAGGACGAACTTGGAAGCAGATACACCTCGCTCCAAGTTCTGGTCATGGGCAAGTCACTGCCAACCCGTTGGTCACACACACACATAGCAAGACAAGGTCTGACGCATCCTTGGTGTTCAGTAAGTCATGGCCCGCCTGCCATAGGACCTAATTTTAATTCCTCTCCTTTTATTTTGAACCTTTATCCTCTTTCCTACTATTTTAATCTGATCATCAGCTGAATGGCCTGTAGCACTCTTAGTTCAGTGCATCCCAGTTAATGTAACCTGAAGTAGAAGAACATACTGGAGTCCTCTGGACTCTCTCTCTCCCCCCAAACTTGTTTTACAGAAACACTATGTATAATCCAGATCTCTCCTTGCTCTTTCGTCCACATCCCTCATTCTCACTATTTTTGTTGTTGCTACTTTGATCTGTTCCATTTTAACTTGAGTAATTTCCTGAAGCTGATTCTCTATTTCCCTGATGGAATTTTTAGTTATGATCTATCATTTATTTTGCTTGGCTTTTATGCGGCACTCATCTCTGTAATGTTTTTATTTGTTTCATATCTCCTGCCTAAGATGTACCAGCTCATTTTTCTTCTCTTGTTTTGTAACGTTCATGGATAATTCTTCTTTGAACCATGATCGTTTTGTTTTAGTCTGAGTTTTAGTCATCCTGCCTCTGGTCCTTGGGTAATTCCTCCAGGGGGTAAGTTCTTCAGTTCTTCCATCTTTTACTCATGTTCTCATTTCCCCCCTTTTTAGCAGGGAGCCACTCCCTCTGGGCAGGGCTTCTGCTGTTCCTTGCTCATCATTATACAGCTCAAGTGGGGTAGCCATTTGTTTCAGGGTGGGGGAACTGAACTAAGTATTTCTTAATTTCAATTTGGGTTCTTCATCTTAAATACCTTCAGAGCTAACCCAGCTTTTCCTTTTTTCCCTGGGGGTAGGGGGGGCCTCTGTCCCTCAGTTTTCAGGGTCAGGAGTTGGTGTTATCCTTGGCAAAGTCCATCAAGTCTCCAGTTCTCCTGTGAGCTGTGGCCCATGAGTTTCCAGTCCTTCCTCCTCCAGGCCTCTTTCCAACTGGCCTGTCACAACCAAGGGTAAGGTGGGAAGAATGTCCACAGTTCACCAGCCTGCTGCTGCCTCTGCTCTTCCCCTCTGCCACACTGAATTGGGGATCTGAATCCCTTGACTCTTTCCCCAAACTCACCTTTCTTCTTTCCAATCAGAATGTCACTGCCAGGCTTTTGAGGTTGCAAAACTTTGATTTCATCTTAATAAATGACAGCTAGTAAATTGGCAGCTCCATCCCAACAGTACACTGAACTGAAGGTGAGTACTTTCCATGTCTCTCTCCTCTCCTGGTGGTTTCTGTCCATCTTTGCTGTTCTGTGGCTTGCAGGTGCCTTGCCCTGGTCTCTGCTTTGGTGCTCACGTGGCGGTCTGCCTGTGTGCATGCCCCTCTTTAAATCTCCCTTTGATAAAAGGACACTGGTCAAGTTGGATGAAGGCCCATCCTAATGACCTCATGTTAACTCAATTACCTCAGCAAAGACTGTCACTAAAAAGGCCACATTCTAAGGTACAGGGTGGGATTAGGGTGGGATTCATCTTCAACGTATGAATTGGAGGGGGGCACAGTTTACCCAACAATCTCATTCTCAATGAGGGACAGCCTCCCCCTGATTTACCACTACAGAACTGACCCTATCCCTGTATCCCTAACCACCCCAACTTTGGTTCAAATTATATCATGGGAGATGAAGTTAATTCCCCCAACTTTTTCTTCTTTTCATGCTGTTTTCAGTGAATTTCCATCCTAAGTCAGATTAAAACAAACATCACATATGTAGCTCAGGGCCATCTCCCTGGGCTCAGGTTTCAGGTCCTGTCCAGCTTGCATGGGTGCTGCAGGTGTGGGGGGTTCAGGTACAGGTGGTCCTGGCTGAGGGGCCCAGGTGGGAAGAGCAGTGGTTTCAACACAGGCAGAGTTTACTGGGGACCACACTCAATCTCAGCAGAAAGGGGGAGACACCACCGACACTCAGTCAGCCACAATCAACACAACTTAGCCTACTGAAAATGCCTTTACTTCCCGGCTCAAGAGTGAGAGGAGGGCTTTCTCTCTGGCTGTCAGGTCCATTTCCAAACCCTGCAGCCTGCAGATGTCACTATGCAGCTGGTGGAGCAGTGACTGACTGCCCTGGCCCCAGGCAAGCATCAGCAGTGTCCCCTACCCCATGCTTAGGCAGATCGAGGTTCTCCCCTCCAGCTCCACATGGCCTGGGGGCCCAGGCTGAGCCTTCCAGGAGATGCTCACCACCTCACTAAGTGTCTCATGTCAGGAAGGTGTCACAGGGCCTGTGGCTCCTCCACAGAGATGCCCTCATGGCAGGAAGGAGGCTTGAGGTCTGTGGGAGGAGCTGTGAGGGGGAAGGAGGGACATACCCAGGCTTTAGTCTCAAGAGGACACAGAAGAAAGAAAAAAGAGAAATCAAGCAACAGGCCAAACCCAGGTGGCCTTGAGGCCTCCAGCCGTGCTGCACACCCCACACAATCCCACAGCCCTGTGGCTGGCCTGGGGCCTGCACTGGGCGCCTAACAGGCTCCTAGCTTCCTTCCAGCACCTGGGGTCAGCTAGTCTCTGCTCAGTTGCCCCAGTTAGCTGTCCCCTGTGACAACCCTCCAGCAGAGCCTGTTTACCACCTCTGAGGCTAACCAAGCCTCCCTTCTAGCCCCCTCCAGCCCCTTCTAAAGCCCTGATGGGACCCCAAGCGATGAGGTTAGTGTGCGTTGCCAGCTCACATGTTAACTAGGATTAGTAGCTGCAAAGAAAATTTGCTTTGCCCTAAAAGCTTACCGTTCATATATAAAAGAACCTTGGCAGGGGATTTCCCAAATTTGATAACAACCCTGCAAATTTGCATGACATAATCCATAATGAGTTGCGAAGGTGGTGGAAACTTCTGGAAACTGTCCACGGTAGAAAAGCATTTTGATGAGACTCTGCTGTAGGAAAGCTTGAACTAATGTTCTGTTCTGTCCACAGAAAGCAACATTGCAAAATCTTTGCCTTGTGATGAGGTAAATAAAGAGCATGAAGCCCCAACGCTTGAGGGGAGAAAGCTGTGAAGATGTGGCAGGACGCCAGGTAATACATTTAGTGTGATTTTCTTTGATTTTGTTAATTGGTGGTTTTTGAAATCTGGAATTCATTATGGTTTCCCTTCTCATTCTAGATAATGTTAGTTAATATTGAATACTGACGCTACATTCTACTTTTAAAAGAGGATGCCCTGAGTATAATTGTGATGGATGTGTTACTTAGCTCAATGTAAGCATTTCACGTTGTATATCAAAGCAGTATAGGAACCCCATAAATGCATCAGTGCACAAAGGTATGATTTAATAAAAAATAAAAAAGGATGCTCCAAACTGTATAATCTTCAGAACCACGAAACCTGGATCCACTGCCTATGACAGTTTCCTACTACTCTTAGAATAAAACTTAATTTCTCTCCCGGGGCGTGCCAGGCTGCCCGGTTCCTCCCTGTCCCCTCTGATTCCATATCTTGGCACTGTCCCTTCACCCACTATGCTGCAGGCTTCCCAGTGTTTTCCTAGTCCCTTCCATTTCAGAGCTCAGCCCTACTTCGGTGATTGCATTTGCTGTAACTCCTGCCTGGAACCTCCCCTGCACATTTTACCCTCTGTCATTTCTGGCTGAGCTCAGGCCACCTCCTCTGAGAAGACCACCAGGATAATCCTACCTAAAGTAGAGATCCCTCTGCCCTGTTCATTTATCCGAAAGCACCGTGTCTTCTCATCAGTGCCTGCCCCCTCCCCACCCTGGAAGCAGAGGTCAGACATGTCGATGTCGCCCGTCACTGTGTCTTTAGCCCTTGCAACAGTGCCCTGCACATAGTTAGCACTGTGAGTGAACAGACTGTTGGTTGCAGTTTGAATTAACACCTTTCTGGAAGGTGTGTTAGCAGTATGTCTTGAAATCCTTAAAATGTGCAAACCTACTAATTCTACTTCTGAAAATTAGTCCCAAAGGAATCATCAGGGAGGTTGATGATTAAAAATCATGAAAATCGGCAGGGAGCGGTGGCTCACACCTGTAATCTTAGTACTCTGGGAGGCTGAGGCCGATGGATCTCTTGAGCTCAAGAGTCCTAGACCAGCCTGAGCAAGAGTGAGACCCCGTCTCTACTAAAAAAAAAATAGAAAAATTAGCTGGGCCTTGTGGTGGCGCCTTTTGTCCCAGCTACTCAGGAGGCTGAGGCAAGAGGATCGCTTGAGTCCAGGAGTTTGAGGTTGCTGTGAGCTACGATGCCACCTCACTCCAGAGTGAGACTCTGTCTCAAAAATAAATAAACAAATGCATAAATAATACAAATTATAAGAATCAATCAGATATGGGTGTTAGTCTTGGCTCTGTCAATTAGATAGCTGTTGTGTGACCCTGGGCAGTTCCTAATGTCTCTGAGCCCTGGTTTCCTCATGTGTAAATGAGGACAGGGGAGCGGGAGGTTTGTGTGATATCACATGTGGAAAGTGCTCATACAGTTTATATAAGCACATACAAATACGGTTCAATAAATGTCGATTAGTATTATATTCCACGAAGTTCACTGGGGAATTGTTTACAATGAAATAAAATCTAAAGGATCCTAAATATTATATCTAGCTACAGGGGGTTGTCCAGATAAGTTATTGCTACATTTTTAGCAATAAATTATTATACATCCGTGAAAAGCCTGTTCTTTTTTTTAACCAAATGGGTGAATTTGTTATTCTTTATTTCTTTATTTTTTATTTCAGATGAATATGAGGGCACAAACAATTAGGTTACAATGTTTGCATCTGTTAGGTAAGGTCCCTGCCGCAATTGTGTCCTGTGCCCAAAAGGTGTACCATATACGCTTACCTTGCGCCCATTCGGTGGGAGCACCCCAACCCTCCTCCATCCTCTCCGGTCTCCCTGCCCTCCTCCCTATACCCTTCCCTTCCCCCCCAACTTGAATCATATTGAGTTTTCTTTTTTTTTGGCCGGGGCTGGGTTTGAACCCACCACCTCTGGCATATGGGGTCGGCGCCCTACTCCTTTGAGCCACAGGCACCGCCCTGTATTGAGTGTTCTTTTCTTGCACAGGTATATTAGTTCGTCCACTGGTTTCCTATTAATATTGAGTACATTGCATACCTGCTTTACTAAGAAGAATGTGTTTCAGCTCCATCCAGGTTAATACAAAAGATGTAAAGTCTCTTTTTTTACAGCCAAATAGTATTCCATGATATACATGCACCATAGTTTATTAATGCATTCATGGGGTGATGAGCACCTGGGTTGTTTCCACATCTTGGCAGTTGTAAACTGAGCTGGGATAAACAATCTAGTGCAAATGTCCTTATGATAAAATGATTTTTTTCTTCTGAGTAGACACCTCATAAGGTCTATTTTGAGTTCTTTGAGGATTCTCCATAGTTCTTTCCAAAGAGGCTATCTTAGTTTGCAATCCCACACGAAGACTGTTCTTAAAGAATATTTAATAATGTAAGTAAAATGCAAAATGAGATGAAGTGGAAAAGGTATGATACCTACTCTTGGTATGTAAATATATGCCTATGTTTATTAGAGCGTGCAAGTGGATGTGTATACTGCAAGGAAACACAGCAAAATCTTAACAGGCCATCTGTGAATAATGGAATTATGGAAATTTGAATTTTCCCTTCATTTGTACTGTAAGCTTGTGTTACTTTAAAGTCAGTAAACACTAATTTAAAAGTGTGTAAAGGATGCTCAGTTTTCTTTTTTTTTTTTTTTTTTTTTTTTTTGCTATAAAAGACTTTATTGACACCATAAAGCAAGTGCACCTAATTGGCATTTATAAGATACTCTGTCCAACAACAATTGAATTCATACTAGTTGCATACTCAAAAGAAACATTAGCCAACATAGACCATATTTTGGGTTA
>CAUYRH010117147.1:0-39140 GCA_963574655.1 Perodicticus potto | reverse complement strand
AAAGTTCTGCAAGTTGGTTACTAGGTATACTTCTGCTGTAATTAATCCCCTTAACCCTTGAATTATCAATAGCCTAACCAAAGGTAAATAATATTCTGTAGGAAACTTAGGGACCCAACTTCTTTTTTTTTTTTTTTTTTTGAGACAGAGCCTCAAGCTTTCACCCTGGATAGAGTGCTGTGGCATCACAGCTCACAGCAACCTCCAACTCCTGAGCTCAAGCGAGTCTCCTACCTCCGCCTCCCAAGTAGCTGGGACTACAGGCACCCGCCACAACGCCTGGCCATTTTTTGGTTGCACCCGTCATTGTTGTTTGGCGGGCCCGGGCTGGATTCGAACCCGCCAGCTCAGGTGTATGTGGCTGGCGCCTTAGCCCGTTGAGCCACAGGCGCCGAGCCAGGACCCAACTTCTTGATCCTTAAGAGACATAGGCTGGAGTGCTCACTTTGGCAGCATATATACTAAAATTGGAACAATACAGAGAAGATTAGGATGGCCCCTGTGCAAGGAAGACATGCAAATTCATGAACCATTCCACATTTAAAAAAAAAGACATAGGCTGGGATGTCTTTAGCTAAAGGGATTGCCCATTGGAGAAAGCTTGGGGCTCTAAACACAATGCAACTATTTTGGCTTTCTTGGGCAGATCTTGCTGTCACTGCTGTTACCACGCCAGAACCGCCTAAGGACTGAGATTGAAGAAGCTCTGAACATGGACTTTCTCAAGCAGAAAGCAGAACATGGGGCCCTGGATGTCCCTTACCTCTCTAAATATATTCTCAACATGATGACTCTGCTGTGTGCACCAGTTCGAGATGAAGCAGTGCAGAAACTAGAAAACATGACAGAACCTGTTCAGTTGCTGAGGTGTGAAACTTGATGCCTTTGGGCCAGGAAAAGCTGGGGCAGAGACTGTGATACAGCCATTTTTTTTTTTTTTTTTTAAATACCAGCTTTTCCCTTCTGAAGACTTGATTATGTTCCTTCTCTCCTCTTTGGTCTATTGGCTTTTCTTTTCCAAAGATGGCCATGCAGGGCCTTTTGATTATCCTGAGATTGATTTGATCCTCTGTATAAGATAAGACATTAGAATACATAATTATTTCTTTCAAAGAAGTTAAAAAATCCCTTTCCCAAGTTTTCTCTTTTCCCAGTTCATACACTGTTCATACACTGTTCATACACAGGGATGGGAGATTATTCCTATTTCACACCTATAGGAACCAAGACCCAAAAAGTTAAAAAAAAAAAAAAAAGGGAGTGGCTCCATGAGTCAGTAATAATATCATCTATATTCCCACTTTCTGAAGAGAATTGTTAACATGCTGGTTTATTTTTTTCCTTGGACTACCCTTTTTAAGAAGCAACAGAATGACCATAGTGAAAGAGATCTAGACCAGAGGCGTCAATGTCCAGAGACTCACCTGTTCCCAGTTATGCTACTAATTCACCCTGGGCCTTAGGTCCTGGGCTGCATGTCATCTTCCCTAAATATGTGAAGCAGAACAAAGTTTTCAGGCCCTCCTAACTCTAGAATGCAGTAATTTAGTGATTCCTTTCCAGGTTACTACATTTCTTTTCATAGTATAAATATTTTATTTCCCCCCTATGTCAGAGGGATCTTCCAGGTTCTGGGCATGATGAAAATGGACATGGTAAACTACACTATCCAGAGCCTTCAACCCCACCTCCAGGAACATTCCATCCAATATGAACGGGCTAAATTCCAGGAGCTCCTCAATAAGCAGCCTAGTATGTATTATATATAAGATGAAGGCAGGAGTGGGAAGACATGACCTTGGGTCTGACTTTTATGATGTTAGAGGGTATTCTGTCTCTTTTAGGAATAAAAATTTCTTCCTCAGGTAAGGAGAGGGAGAAGGAACATTTATTTAAGACAGAAAGACTCTTAAAGTATTTATTTATTGACCAGGAGTCTATCTTGAAAAGAACGTTGGTCTGAAAATCTCAGATTAAAATGCTGAAGATGCTTGCTTACACATCCCTTTCCATATCATAGGCCTCCTCGATCATACCACCAAATGGTTGACCAAAGCAGCAGCAGACCTCACCATGCCACCTTCGACTTGTCCTGACACTGCGGATTCCTCCAGTGTGGCTGACCCTTCTCCAAATGAAGCAACCAGCAACTCAGAGCCCCTCAGCCCCTCAATGGTGCTGTCACAGGGCTTCCTGAACCTCCTGCTCTGGGACCCTGAGAATGAAGAGTTCCCTGAGGTAGGAATGTCTGAGGGCATTGCCTTATTTTGTATTCAGGGCTTACATCAGGAACCTCCTTTCCTGACAGCCTGCTCTTCCTTGGTCCCCAGACCCTGGTAAGGGACAGAACCCGGCTGCAGGAGCTGGAGTCCCAGTTGCACCAGTTAACTATCCTGGCCTCAGTCTTGCTCGTGGCCAGTAGTTTCTCTGGCAGTGTTTTGTTTGGCTCACCCCAGTTTGTGGATAAACTGAAACGCATAACCAAGTCCCTGATGGAGGACTTTAACTCCAGGTAAGGTGCATAGATCTTTTCTAAAGTACAAGGTGATATGTGGTATTTAGGACATAGGCAGGTAATAAGTGATGGCTCACTGTCTATCCCAAACCTCAGAAAGGCCCTTTGGAGCCACAAAGATTGTTGGTTTCTTTCCATAAGTGATCTTGAAACCTGGGACAAAGAAAAGTAAAACTTTCTTCCAAAAAGAGTAGTATAGAGGTACCTTGCTACAAAGGAGTCATTATCTATTTGAGTAGATGACAGGGGACTGGTATTATTATGTACATCCAGGAGTTGGTTAGTCAGTCATCAATATTTATTAAACAATCTATGGTGTGTCCACTATCGCATCAAAACATAAAGAGGAATTAGAAGGTTAGATTTGTAATTGTAATCGGTGGTTTAGGATAAATGGCCATGGAGGATGCCCAAGGAAGTCTTAAAAATGTACATATAAAAATAAAGGTCTGGGCATGGTGGCTCACACCTATAATTTCAGCCAAGGCGAGAGGATCTATTGAGCCTAGGAAGTCAAGTCTGTAGCAAGTTATGATTGTGCCACTTCGCTTCAGCCTGGGTGACAAAATGAGACCCAAATTCCCAAAATTAATTAAGTAATTAAAAAGTCTGTGGGACTAAAGAATGCTGCTTAGATTTGAGGACAGAACTCAGTGCTTTTCCTGAGTTGATATTATAGTTTGTTTACTGAGAAGTAGAACATGTTATCATATATAAAGAAGAATTGGTAGCTTAAAGGTTACAGTGAAGATGTCCACTGGGCTTTGTTGCCTACCAGGTGTTGGGGGTTGGAGGTGGGGAGGATGGCTGGGATTCTCCTTCAAGTAGACCTTGCTTCTGGTGTGGAGCTTCCTTGCCAGGGCCACCTGCTGGGTGCCAGCTTACTCTTTTTTATGGTCTAGGCCAGAGGAGGCTATGCTGGCTGTGAGTGAACAGGTATCTCAGGAAATCCATCAAAGCCTCAAGAATATGGGTCTTGCTGCTCTGAGCAGTGACAGTACATCATCCCTGATAGTACAGCTCCAGAACATTGCCAAGAAGGAGAACTGTGTTCGCAGTGTCATTGGTGAGCATGCTTGTGAGGTGGTGAGAACACTGGAAGGAGAGGTAAATCCTAACTCTGGAAGTGAGTTACCCAAACATTTGCCAAGATAAGGCATGGTCACTGGGTAAGTCACCGTTTAGCCTTTAATTTTTTCAAAATGTTGGTTTGAAAAAATATATCCATTTCAGTAAAAAGGCTGACTCAATGGTACAGAGGAAGATTTCAATCCAGGAATTCATCCTGACTTCTAGGTGTGTGACACTGTCCAACCAACCTTATTAAGTCACCCTGGCCTGCTGCTTAATCATTCTGTGACTACAGTCCAAGACATTTGATATCCACCTCCCTCAACAAGAAACTGTTGGTGAATTAGGCTGGAAGACATGTTCCCATAGTAGGGACTCCCCGACTCCTATATTGGAATGGAGGCCATGAGCTTGGCCAACTTGCTCTTAACCTTAGCCATCTGAAAGATCCCTCTACTAGCTGTTATGTCAGATTCCCACTAGCATCTAACTGATGGCTTCTTAAGCAATCTTTTGAATAGTAAGAAATTTACTAACCCACTAGTTTGTTGGTTTGTTTTTTCAATTTTTGGCCAGGGCTGGGTTTGAACCCACCACCTCCGGCATATGGAGCCGGTGCCCTACTCCTTTTAGCCACAGGCACCGCCCTACTAACCCACTAGTTTTTGCTCTTGCTTTATACTTGAGAGCTAGATAGTAACCTTATTTATAGGTGACAGGTTGGTGAATATCTCAGTTAACTCAGAATGTGGTGAGTGGACTTCAGGGTCAGTGTTTCTCCCTAAAATCTATTTGCCCTTTCCCATCTCATTGTCTTATCACAGATCAGCGGATCCATTTGTTTCTCAAATGCTGTTTGGTTCTTGGTGTGCAGAGGTCTCTGTTAGACCTCCCTGGAGGCCTTACTCTCATTGAAGCAGAGCTGGCAGAACTGGGCCAAAAATTTGTCAACTTTACATATCACAATCAGCAGGTGTTTGGCCCCTACTACACCGAGATCCTAGAAACCCTCATGTCCCCAGCCCACACGCAGGAGGCAAAAGTGAAGTCTCTCTGACAGCACTGGCTTGGAGCCCTGGCAGCTTGGGCCCAGGAGAGAACCCGTCATATTCCTGGGGTAACATCACCAGTGACCAGCCGAGCAGCAACTCCACACATCAGCCTCCTGACAGCCAGTACAAAAGGGCTTGTAGGGATCAAGATGTAAACACCAACTGGTCCAAACCCATTCACTAATAAACTTCTGAACTGCAAGAAAACTTCTATCTTTCCTGTGCTGCCACTGAGGCCAAGGCTTAGCCCCCAACTAGCTGGGAAGTCAACAAGTCCTCGGTTTTCCTTTTTCTGTGCTCCCTTCAACATGCAGAGTGGAGCAGCCAATTCATCCAGGTGCTAGCATTATTTTCTCTAAGGGTGAAACATTTCTTTGAGGGCTGTGAGAATTCTGGAATTATCCAAAATGTGAGCATTAGGGCTTCTCTGAAAGCCTTTTTTTTTTTTTTTTGTCTAGTTCAGCTTGGAGATATGGTTTGTCCAAATCAGCTCAGGAAAGAACATGGTTGAAAGAATTTAGAAAACTCATGTCCAGGACCAAATTCCCCTGAAGGTTTCAAACTATGTAACAAGTGAAGGAATAGCAAGAGCATTAGCTTCCTCTTCTTTTGCATGGTACTGGGGATAGATAGTAGCCCCAGTATTGGGGCTGGATAGAAATGGAGGTTGGCTACAAGCCTTCTATTAAGGACCTCTCTCAAGTTAAACAGAGTTCAGACTTGGGTAGTTAGGTCAGTGACTGATTTTGGATCAGTTTTATTCCTGGTGCTATTATCCAGCCCAGTAAGTCTCCTGTTTCCCACCCTGTACAGAGGTGACATGGGCCTTCAGAGGTGTAACAGCCTCCATCTTTCCACTTCCAGTCTGGGCATTTGTGGTTGTGAGGTCTTGTTGGCATCACAAATGAGAAATGTTTTAGGAAAGACCTTGGTTTGTCTCCTGAAATTGTAGAGAGCCAACCCATCATTTTCAGGCTATGTAAGGCAGATCGGCCCCAAACTACTACAGCTAAAATGAGGAAAACATTTAATTAAGATTGAGAAAATGGGGCGGTGCCTGTGGCTCAGTGAGTAGGGCACCGGCCCCTTATACCGAAGGTGGCAGGTTCAAACCTGGCCTCGGCCGAACTGCAAAACAGAAAAATAGCTGGGTGTTGTGCTGGGTGCCTGTAATCCCAGCTACTGGGGAGGCTGAGGCAAGACAATCGCCTAAGCCCAGGAGTTGGAGGTTGCTGTGAGCTGTGTGACATCATGGCTCTCTACTGAGGGTGATAAAGTGATACTCTGTCTCTACAAAAAAAAAAAAAAAAGATTGAGAAAATGGAAATTCACTCATGTGTTCTCAAGGCAAGGGGAAGAAAAACAGTGTTCTCACCATGGAAGGAAATGGAAGGAACCTAGTAATAACACACTTAATCTAGAAAGAACGACAGAAAGGGGATTTGAGTTCTTTAGGTCCCGAGTTTCCTCCTAATTGAAATGCTTTTTTTTGAAAGGGTAGATCCTAGGTGGATGACAGCTATGTCAACAGAGTGTGACTTTTACTGTGACCAGAAAAGCTGGAAGGCTTGGATCATTCAGTTTCCAGTCTTATAACTAGACAGCTTCAGGATGGGGAATCCCAGACAAAGTGCTTTGTTTAATAAGCAGTGAAGCTTACCTAGTTCGATTCTTTGATTTGTAACAATTGAATTTTTAAAAAGTCCACATTTTGGAAGTATCATTATCTTAGAGGCAAAAGTGCTCTGAAGGGATTCCTGTGAAGAAGACTGGTTGGTGGATGCACAGACTGGGTTGACTACAGAACTTTGCTTAATAATTAAAATCTGGAATTATCAATTTATTAGAAATTCTGAGTTGATTTTTTTATGTTTATTCATAGAGGAGACAGGGCTGTGTCCCTAAACGAGGAAAGATATCTCCATTAAATCCTGCCCACTGTTTGATGAAATTTTTATAATTTTGTATGTATATTTATATTTTAAATTGTGGTAAAATGTACATAATATAAAATTTACCATTAGTGACATTTAGTACATTCACAGTGTTGTACAACTAACATGACTATATAGTTTAGAACATTTTTGTCACCATAAAAGGAAATCTCATGCCAGTAACCACTCACTCCCCATTCTTCCCTGTCTTAGTTCCTAACAGTTAATCTCCTTTCTGAGTCAGAGTTTTCTGACTCTAGATATTTCATATAAGTAGAATCATTTGTGACTAGCTTCTTTCACTTAGTTTTCAATGTTATTCATGTTCTAGATGTATTGGTACTTTATTCCTTTTTATGGCTAAATGATATTTTATTGTATGGATACACCACATTCTTTATCCATTCATCAGTTGATGGATATCTGGGTTGTGTTCATCTTTTATCTTTTGTAAGTAATTCCACAATGAACATTTCTGTGTGAGTTTTTTGTTGTTTTGAACACCTGTTTTCTATGCTATTGAGCATATACCCAAATACACAGGAGTAGAATTGCAGAGTCACATGGTAATCTATGTTTAATTTATTGAGAAACCACCGTTTTGAGTTGATATTTATGCATTGTGTTAGGAAGGGGTCCAACTTAGTTCTTTTGCATGTGAATATCCAGTTTTCCCAGGACTAGTTGTTAAACAGACTGTCCTTTCCCCCTTTGAATGGTCTTGATACCCTTGTCAAAAATCAGTTGACCATATATATGATGGTTTGGGCTTTCTATTCCATTCCATTGGTGTATGTTTTTCCTTATGAAAGTGTCATACTGTTTTGATTATTATAAGCTTTGTAGTAAGTATTGAAATTGGGAAGTATGTTCTCCAACATTTTCCTTTTCTGAGATTATTGTGGCTGTCCCTTGTATTTCTACTTTTTTTTTTTTTTTGGCCGGGGCTGGGTTTGAACCAGCCACCTCCGGCATACGGGGCTGGCACCCTACTCCTTTGAGCCACAGGCACCACCCCCTTGTATTTCTAAATGAATTTGGGATCAGCTTTACCAATTCTGTAGAACAGGCAGTTGATACAGTTGATGGTATCCCCCAGGTCCTTTAAACTCTGCTCATTTTTCTTATTCTTTTTGCTCTTCAAACTAGAATAGTTTAATTGACCTTTCTTCAAGTTCACTGACTTTTTCCTCTGTGTCCTCAATTTTTTCTGAACCCTTCTAGTGAATTTTTCATTTTAGCTATTTTACTTTTCAGTTCCAGAATTTCTATTTGATACCTTTTTATAATTTCTCTTTGGTGATATTCTCTATTTGTGCAAATACCTTTATCCATAGTTTCTTCTAGCTTTTTGAGTACATTTAAGACAGTTGGTTTAAACTCTTTTTCTAGTCCAGTGTCTTGGCTTTCACGGATAGTGTCTCTCAATTTCTTATTCTTGTGGAAAGGCCATACTTTCCTTGTATGTCTTATAATTTCTTGTTGAAAAGCAGGCATTTTGAATATTCACATATTATAATGTTGTAACTTTAGAAATCAGATTTTTGCCTCTCCAGGGTTTTCTGTTGTTGCTTGTTGTGGGGTATATTCATACATTTATTGACTTTTCCAAGCTATTTTTTTGCAAACATTGTATTTCTTGTCATGTGTGATCACTAACAGAAATTTCTTTTAATACTTTTAGATTTCCCCCTCTCCCCCCAAAAAGAGAGAGCACACAAAGAAAAAGATGACTGTTCAGGGACTTGTAGATTGGCTCTGAGTTAGGGCACTCCCAGTGCTTAGCCAGGTTTATTACAACACTATCTTCTTGGCCTTTACTTTTTGCTTCCTTGGGGTCTAAAAATCAAAAATGCAATCTAGGGTCCTCTTAAGTCTGTCCTGATCATGCATCCAGCCCTGGATATGCATATTGCATTCTGGATTTCCCAGTATATGCAGGAGCCCATTAAAGCTCTTATTCTCCCCTATTATCTTCCTCCTTACTTTTTTTTTAGGTCTGTATGCTGCTTGCCCCATCTTATGTCCTTTAGGAACATAATAGTTTCCTATGACTTTAATTAAAAATTACCATGAATGGGCGGTGCCTGTGGCTCAGTGAGTAGGGGGCTGGCCCTATATATTGAGGGTGGAGGGTTCGAACCCGGCCCCAGCCAAACTGCAGAAAAATAGCCAGGTGTTGTGGCAGGCGCCTGTAGTCCCAGCTTCTCGGAAGTCTGAGGCAAGAGAATAGCCCAAGCCCAAGAGTTGGAGGTTGCTGTGAGCTGTGACTCCACGGCACTCTACCAAGGGCAATAAAGTGAGACTCTGTCTGCAAAAAAAAAGAAAAAAGAAAAATTACCATGAATTGGAAGGCTTAAAACAACAATAATTTATTCTCTTATAGTTCTGGATGCCAGAAATCAGAAGTCAGTTTCATGAGGTGTCAGCAGGATCATATGATCTCTGGAGACTCTAGGGGAAGATCTGTTCTTTGCCTCTTTCAGCTTCTGGTGGCTGCTGGCACTCCTTGACTTGTCACATTACTCCAATCTTTGCTCCATGGTTATGTGGAGATCACAAGGTTCTTTTCTATTTATATCAAATCTCCCTCTGCTTCTTATAAGAATCCTTGTGATTGGCTTGGCACCTGTAGCTCAGCAGCTGGGGCGCCAGCCACATACACCAGAGGTGGCGGATTCAAATCCAGCCTGGGCCCGCCAAACAACAGTGACAACTGCAACCAAAAAATAGCTGGGTGTTGTGGCAGGCACCTGTAGTCCCAGCTACTCGGGAGGCTGAGGTAAGAGAATCGCTTAAGCCCAAGAGTTAGAGGTTGCTGTGAGCTGTGATGCCATAGCACTCTACTGGGGGTGACATAATGAGACTCTGTCTCAAAAAAAAAAAAAAAAGAATCCTTGTGATTATATTTCCGGTACACCCACATAATTTAGGTTTATCTCCCATGTCAAGATCTTTAATCATATGCAAAGACCCCCTTTCCTTATAAGGTAACTGTTATGTGCTGAATTGTTTAGCTAACCCCACAAAAATCCTATACCCCAGTACCTCAGAATGTGACTTTATTTGGGAATAAGGTAATTGCAGATATAATAAGTTATATTGGAGTTAGGTGGGTTTCTTAACCAATGTAACTGGTGTCCTTAGAAAAAAATACAACTATGGGAGGCTGAGGTGGGTGGATTGCTTGATCTCAAGACCAGCCTGAGAAAGAGTAAGACCCCATTTCTACTAAAAATAAGAATACTAACCAGGTGTGGTGGTGCATACCTGCTGTCTCAGCTACTCCACAGGCTGAGGCAAGAAGACTACTTGAGCCTAGGAGTTTGAGATTTCTCTTGAGCTATAGTGCCATGGCACTCTAGCCTGGAGCAACAGAGCAAGACTGCCTAAAAAAAAAAAAGAAAAGAATGCACTTGAAAAGACAGACACATAGTCCTCTTTTCCGGCTGGAACCATGGAGGGTGTTGAAGAGAAGAAAAAGAAGGTTCCTGCTGTGCCAGAAACCCTTAAGAAAAAGCGAAAAAATTTCGCAGAGCTGAAGATCAAGCGTCTGAGAAAGAAATGTGCCCGAAAGATGCTTCGAAAGTCAAGGAGAAAGCTTATCTATGAAAAAGCTAAGCATTATCATAAAGAATACAGGCAGATGTACAGAACTGAGATTTGGATGGCTAGGATAGCAAGAAAAGCTGGCAACTTCTATGTACCTGCAGAACCCAAATTGGCATTTGTCATCAGGATCAGAGGTATCAATGGTGTGAGTCCAAAGGTCCGAAAGGTGTTGCAGCTTCTTCGCCTTCGCCAGATCTTCAATGGAACTTTTGTTAAGCTCAATACGGCTTCGATTAACATGCTGAGGATTGTAGAACCGTGTATTGCATGGGAGTACCCAAATCTGAAGTCAGTGAATGAGCTAATCTGCAAGCGTGGTTATGGCAAAATCAATAAGAAATGAATTGCATTGACTGACAACAGTTTGATTGCGCGATCTCTTGGTAAATATGGTATCATCTGCATGGAGGATCTGATTCATGAGATCTATACTATTGGAAAACGCTTCAAAGAAGCAAATAACTTCTTGTGGCCCTTCAAGTTATCATCTCCACGGGGTGGAATGAAGAAAAAGACAACCCACTTTGTAGAAGGTGGAGATGCCGGTAACAGGAAAGATCAAATCAATAGGCTTATTAGAAGAATGAACTAAGGTATCTGCCCTGATTGTTTTTGTAATCTGGTCAGTTAATAAACAGTGACTGCTTTCAAAAAGAAAGAAAAAAGAAAAGACAGACACATAAAGATGTGTTAGTGACACAGAATGCTATTTATAAGCCAAAGGACATCTGAAGCCACCAGAAACTAGATGAGAGGATTGGGACAAATTCTCCCTCACAACTATTAGAAGGAACCAGCCTGCTGACTGATACCTTGCTTTCAGATTCCTAGCCTTCAAATAAAATGAAAATGTGTTGCTGTTGCTTAGACCACCCAGTTTGTGGTGCTTTGTTATACTAGCCCTAGGAAACTAATACAGTGGCATTTAGATTCCAGGAATTAAGACCTTAATTGGGGTGTCCATTGTTGAGCCTTCTACAAAGGAAAAGTGTTTCCTTGACTTTCCAGTTCTTACAGGGTGCTCATGTTCCTTTGGCTGGTAGCCCCTTCCTCCATCTTTTCTTTTTTTTTTTGAGACAGAGCCTCAAGCTGTCACCCTGGATAGGGTGCTGTGGCATCACAGCTCACAGCAACTTCCAATTCCTGGGCTCAAGCGAGTCTCCTGCCTCCGCCTCCCAAGTAGCTGGGACTACAGGCGCCCGCCACAATGCCCGGCCATTTTTTGGTTGCAGCCTTCGTTGTTTGGCAGGCCTGGGCTGGATTCGAACCCGCCAGCTCAGGTGTATGTGGCTGGCACCTTAGCCCGTTGAGCCACAGGCGCCGAGCCCCTTCCTCTATCTTAAAAGCAAGTCATTACAACTTTTGCTTCCATCATCACATCTCCTCTCTTAATTTGTCCCTCCTTCCTCCCACTTTCAGCAGCACTTGTGATTTCACCGGGCACATCTAGGTAATCAAGAATAATATCCCCACCTCAAGATCCTTGGTTTAATCACATTTGTAAAGTACCTTTTGCCACATAAGATGACATATTCACAAGTCCTTTTGATTAGGATGTGGACATCTTTGGGGAGCTATTATTCACCCTCTGTTTCCATTTTTGTTAGATTATCACGAATGGGTATTAAATTTTGTCAAACTATTTTCTGTGTAAATTGATATGATTATGTGACTTTTTTTTATCTTTAGTTTGTTGGATTTTATGGTGGATTGCATTGATTGATCTTCAACTTTGACCAGGCTTGCAGCCCTGGAATAAACTCTATTTAGTCATGATATTTAATTATATATATGTGTGTGTGTGTGTATATATATATATATATATATCTCTACATACATACATACATACATACATACATACACACACATATTACAGAGTGGCCTTAAAGTCATAAAGTTCTTGTGCAGTTTTAAATTGCACACTATTTGAAGTTGCACATGAACTTTATGGCCTGTATGTGTGTGTGTGTGCGCGCGCATGTATGTGTATGAATTATATTTGCTAATATTTTATTAAGGTTTTTTGTGTTTGTGCCTATATTCATGAAGGATATTGGTCTCTTTTTCTGCTTTCTTTGTCTGTTTTGGAATCAGGGCAATAGCTTCATAGAATTAATGAATCACCAAGTGTTCCTCTTCTATTTTCTGGAAGCAATTGCATAGAATTCTTCCTTAATTTTGGTGGAATTCTCCAGTGAAATGATCTGGTCTTGGAGATGTTTTAAAAAATTATGGATTCAGCCCTTATAAGGCCCAAATTATCTATTTCACGTTGGATGAGTTGTGATTATATGGTTTTTGAGGAATTGGTTTATTTGTCTAAGTGGCCAGATTTATGTGTGAAGAACTGTGCATCGTATTCTCTAATTATCTTTTTGATGTTTGTAAATTTTACAGTGATATCCCATTTTATTACTGATATTGGTAATCTACGTCTTCTCTTTCCTTTTTGTCAGTTTGGCTACAGGTTTCTCAGTTTTATTAATCTTTTCATAAAACCAACTCTTTGTTTCATTGACTTTTGCTGCTGTTTTCTTTTTTCTATTTCATTGATTTCTGCTTTTGTCTTTACTATTTCCTTCTTGCTTTGGGCATATTTTTATTTACTCTTCCTTTTCTAGGTTCTGGAGATGGGACCTTAGATTATTGATTTGAGACTATTCCTCTTTTCTAAAGTATGCATTTAGGGCTCTAAATTTCCCTCTCATGACTGCTTTGCCTTGTCTCACAAATTTTGAAATGTTGCATTTTCATTTTCATTCAGTTTAATGTATACTTTTATTTCCCTTGAGACTTTTCTGTTTAGATTATTTAGGAGTTTTTTTATTTCCATGTATTTAGAGAATTTCCTATCTTGCACTATTGATTTTTACACTCATTCTACTATGTTTGAAGAAAATATTCTATATTTTAATTCTTTGAAATTATTTTGAGTGTGTGTGTGCTATGTTTGAAGAAAATACTCTATATTTTAATTCTTTTAAATTATTTTGTGTGTGTGTGTCAGAGTCTCCCTCTGTCTCCCCAGGCTAGGGTGCCATGATGTCATAGCTCACAGCAACCTCAAACTCCTGGCTCAAGCAATCCTCTTGTCTAAGCTTTCTGGGTACGTGGGACTACGGGCATGTGCCATCATGCCTGGTTAATATTCCTATTTTTAGTAGAGACAGAATTTTGCTCTTGCTCAGGCTGGTCTCAAATTCCTGAGCTGGGCTCAATCTCCTGAGCTCAAGCAATCTTCTTTGACCTCCCAGAATGCAAGGACTATAGGAATGATCCACTGTGCCCAGCCTTTTTTAAATTTGTTCAGGCTTGTTTTATGGCCCAGGATATGGTCTATCTTGGCATATATTCCAGGGGCACTTAAAATAATGTGCATTCTTCTTTGGTTGGCTAGAGTATTCTGTAAATGTCAATGAGATCCTTCCTGTTGTTGATGGTGTTGAGTTTTTCTATATCCTTGCTAATTTCCTGTCTAGTTCTATTATTGAAAGAGGGGTTTTGAAGTCTTCAACTATATTTGTTATACTATTAGTTTGCTCAGGCTGTCATAACAAAGCACCAAAGTCTGAGTGGCTTAACTAACAGAAATTTATTTCTTACAGTTCCAGAGCCTGGGGAAGCCCCAGACAAAAATCTGGCAGGGTCAGTTATTGGCAAAACCTCTCTTTCTGGATTGTAGATGGCTGTGGCCTTTTACATCTTCTCATGTCCTTTCCTTGGTGCACAAATATGGGAAGGAGAGGGGAAGAGATGAGAGAGAGATCTTTTCCTTTTTTATAAGGCCACCAATCCTTTAAGAGTAGGACCCTACCTTTATGACTTCATTTAATCTTAATTACCTCCTAAAAACCCCATCTCTTAATATAGACATAGTATGGGTTAGGGTTTCAACATATGAATTGGGGGGCACAATTAAGTTCATTTGTGGATTTGTCTGTATTTCTCTTTTCAGTTCAGTTGGTTTTTGCTTCACATATTTTGTAACTCTGTTGTTTGTGTGGGCACATTGAGGATTGGTGTTTTTTTTGGTGCATTGACCCTTTTATCATTATATAATTCCTTTGTATCTTATAATTTTTTCTGCTCTGAAGTCTACTTTATGAGATATTAATATAATCACTCCTGTTTTCCTTTGATTAATGTTTGCATACAATTCCTTTCTCCATCTTTTTACTTTCAAACTTCCTATGTTGTTATTATCTGAGATGAGTTTCATGTAGATATCATATAGTTGGCTCATGCCTTTTATTTTTTTTTTTGAGCCAGGGTCTCTCTCTTGCCCAGGCTAGAGTGAGATGGTACTATCATAGCTCATTGTAACCTCAAACTCCTGGGTTCAAGTGATCCTCTTGCCTCAGCCTTCTGAGTAGCTGGGACTATAGGCATAGGCCATCATGCCCAGCTAGTTTTTTTATTTGTTTGTTTGTTTTGTTTTGTTTTGTTTTGGTGGAGATGGAGGTCCCATTACTGCTCAGCCTGGTCTCAGGCGATCCTCCCACCTCAGCTTCCCAAAGTGCTAGGATTACAAGTGTGTGCTACCATACTCAGCTGGTTCATGCTTTTTAATCTGCTCTGCCAATGCCTTTTAATTGGTGTTTTTAAACCATTTACTTTTTTTTTTTAGGTAGAGACAGGGTCTTGCTCTGTTGCTCGGGCTGGTCTTGAACTTCTGACCTCAAATGATTCTCCTGCCTCAGTCTCCTAAAGTGCTGGATTGCAGGCATGAGCTATCATGCTTGGCAAACCATTTAATGTAATTATGATATAGTAGGACCTTGGTCTGCCATTTTATTTTGTTTACTGGTTATTTTGTTATTAAATTTTATTTTTCTGTTCTTTTGTCTGCCTCTGTGAGTTATTTGACCAATTTTTTAAAATCCACTGAGTCTGGGCCTGGTGGCTCATGCCTGTAATCCTAGCACTCTGGGAGGCTGAGTTGGGTGGATTGCTTGAGCTCACGAGTTTGAGACCAACCTGAGCAAGAGTGAAACCCTATCTCTAAAAATAGCTGATGTTGTGGAAGGCGCTTATAGTCCCAGCTACTTGGGAGGTTGAAGTAAGAGAATCATTTGAGCCCAAGAGTTTGGGGTTGCTGTGAGCTGTGACTTGATAGCACACTATCAAAGGTGACAAAGTGAGACTCTGTCTCAAAAAAAAAAAAAAAAATCCACCCTCAATGAATCCTAAGCAATAAAAAAAAAAAAAAAAGCTATTTTGATTTACCTAAACTGTTTTTGAGTATACAAGTAGTCTCCAAGTTATAAACATCTGACTTATATTCAACTTGCACTCACTAACAGAGATTATTTGGTAAATGTACCTGTTTCAACTTGAGAAAAAACCTGCACTCCAACTTACGTACCAATTCAGCTTAAGAACAAACCTATAGAACCATTTGTATGTGGGGACTGCTTGTATCTCTTTGCATAAACTTTTTAGTGCTTGCCTTATTTTCTATATAGATATAAAACTTGTTGCAGTCTACTGTTATCCTTTATCAGTTTGAATTAAGTATAGAAACCTTACCCTTTTATATTTCTTACCCTTCCCACTTAAAATATAATTATTTTACGTATATTTCCTTTACATATATTTAGAACCACATTTTTCCTTCAACCAACCAACCAACAGAAATTTGAAAACTCAAGAAAAGGGAAGTCTGTTATATTACTGATATATTCTGTGTGTTCATTCATCTTTCTTGATGTTCCAAAATTCCTTCTTTTATCTTTCCTTTATGTGCAGAAAAATTTTCATCAGCGTTTTAGGATAGGTCCTTCGGTGATGAAGTTTCTTAGGTTTTCAGGTTTTCTTTATCTGAGAATGTCTTGATTCCCCTTCATTCCTGAAGAATATTTTTTAGGGTATAGGATTCTGGGTTGAGAGTTCTTTTTCTTTCTCTTCCTCCCTTTCTTCCTTTCCTCCCTCCCTCCTTTCCTTCTCTCCCTTCTCTCCCCTCCCTCCCTCCCTTCCTATTTCTTTCTTTCCCTCCCTCCCTTCAGGACTGCCTATATTATTATTAATAATTCTTCCCTCTTTCTCTCCCCTTCCTTCTTCCCTCCCTCCTTCCTTCCTTCTTTTCATTCCTTCTTCCCTCCTTCCCTCCCTTTCTTTCCTTTCTTGCCCTTCCTTCCCTTCATTTTTTTTCCCTTTTCTTTTTCTGAGACAGGGTCTTACTCTGTTTCCAGGCTAGTATGCAGTGGTATCAAAGCTCACTGCAACCTCAACCTTCTGAGCTCACCAGTGATTCTCCTACCTCAGCCTTTCAAGTAGCTGGGACTGTAGGTGTACACCACCACACCTAATTTTTCTGTTTTTATAGAGACAGGGTCTTACTTTTGTTCAGTTTGGTCACAAACTCCTGGCCTCAAGCAATCTGCCTGCCTAAGCCTCCCAAAGTGCTATAATTATAGACATAAGCCATGGTGCTCAGGTGCCCAGGCTGACAACTTTTTTCTTTAAGTACTTATAGAATACTGTATGCTACTTTTTTTATTATTTTGAGACAGTCTCACTCTGTCACCTAAGATCTGTCCTAGGTTGCTGGTCTGGTCCTACAGTGGAGAGGGTGATTGCACTGGCATCATAGGGTAGAGTGCACTGGCATCTTAGCTCATAGCAACTTCAAACTCTTGGACTTGAACAAAATCCCCTTGCCTCAGCTTCCCAAGTAGCTGAGACTATAGGCACCCACCACAACACTTGACTACTTTTAGAGACAGGGTCTTGCTCTTGCTTAGGCTTGTCTCAAACTCCTGATCTCAAGCAATCCACCGGCCTCAGCCTCCCTGAGTGCTAGGATTACAGGTGTGAGCCACTGCACTGGCCGAGCTACTTTATTCTGGCCTCTACAGTTTTGATGAGAAATCCACTGTCTTTAGGTAAGGGTTTATTTTTCTGTTATTGTTTTCAATAATTTTTTGTCTTTTATTTTTAGAAATTTATTTATGATGTATCCTGGGATGGATTTTTTTTGTTAATGTAACAAAGAGAGGCTCTCTAAAAGAAAATGGTATTTATTTAGGAATAAGTCATTGCAAAAGAAATAGGTGTACCACAGTAAATTGTACATATTTGAGAAGGTAAAGGAAGACAAAGATTTTTGAAAGAAAAAGAGGAATATTACATAATTATTTTGAAATAATTTACCCTTGGCTACAGAGATCAATAACAATAACACCACCTGGATTGGTAGTGCCAATCAAGGGTTGGACAATCAGTTGTTGAGAATATGTCCTTGCGGTATTTTTATATAAGGTTGAGATGCTCTGGGACAAGGTTGTGATTTTTGCAGTCTTTTGTAATAGTTTTTGTTGTCAAGCATTTATGCATGAGAACCCTCTCTTCATTTCTTTCCCAGGCTCTATGTGTTAGGTTTTTTTTGTTTTTTTTTAACATGATTCCATTTAAATTCTAACAACTTCTACATTTCTCCTTTGATCAAGATCTTTCTTCAAAGGCTTTGATGATCAGTTATTATGTACTTAGGTGTTGATGTCTCTTTGTATCAGGATGGATCTGTCCTAGGTTGCTGTTCTGGTCCTACAGTGGAGAGGGTGATTGGCAATTAGGAGTCAGTGTCAAAACCGTTTTAGGCCAGTCTCAGTGGTTCATACTTGTGATTCTAGCATTCTGGGAGGTCAAGGCATGAAGATTGCTTGAGGCCAGGAGTTGAGACCTGCCTGGACAACATAGCAAGACCCTGTCTCTACCAAAAAAAAAAAAAAAATATATATATATATATATATATTTTGAGACAGAGTCTCAAGCTTTTGCTCTGGGTAGAGTGCTGTGGCATCATAGCTCAAAGCAACCACCAACTCTTGGGCTCAAGCAATCCTCTTTGCCTCAGTTTTTCTATTTTTAATAGAAATTGGGTCTTGCTTTTGCTCAGGCTGGTCTTGAACTCATGAGCTCAAGCTATCCACCCGCCTTGGCCTCCCAGAGTGCTAGGATTACAGGTGTGAGCCACCACACCCAGCTTTACCAAAAATATTTTTAAAATTGGCTGGTTGTGTTGGTATGCTAGCTACTCAAGAGGCTGACTTCAAGTCTACAGTGAGCATTCTACCTACACTCTACCATTCTAGCCTCGAAAGACAGAGCATAATCCTGTCTTTAAAAAAGAAAAGAAAAGAAAGTGAGCAGATTCAGAGTAGATAGGAAAAAAATAGAGATAGCTTAGAACATTCTATATGTTAACTCTATAGTTGCAAATCGTGTTTTTTAAAAAAAAGTTCGAATAAGGACTATTGAACTCTGTCTTTTCCTTTACATAATTTGCTCATCAGTTTAAAAGTACATGCAAGAATGGGTGATAGGAGGTTGGCTGGAGTCCTAGCAAACTTGGGATGCCTTAATATTTGAGAATCCCATTCCATTTCTTGTTAATTTCTTGAGAGCAAAGAAAATCCTATAAATCCTATCAGAGAACGTGAAGAGTTTGGATCAGTGTTTTAGACCATGGCAACTTCCCAGTGGCTTTCAATTAGCCATCCAGTAATGCTCACCATTTAGAATGTTTTTGGTCTTGGAAGAATCCTAGAAATAAAGGAAAAGAGACAAATAATTTACAGATGCGTATAACCAAACCAAAATCAGAGTGCTCACAATAATCTTAACACAAGCATGCAGATTAAACAAATATCAAATTAGGCATGCAGAAAGAACCAAAGTAAACTCACTAGAAAAGATGAGCCTTAGAGACAGGATGTAAATTCTGTAGAAACCAGAAGGACATTTGTCCATACCAGACAGGACTTACCAGCATAGATGAAATCTTTTATCATCCAGGGGAGATGTAAGATCCTTTATTGAAGGTAGACTTATAACCAAAACAAATCTCAAATAAAGTAAAGCACAACTCAATAAAGGGAGAGAGTCTCAGAATCCTAAAGGAAGTTCACCAGGGCAGAGAAGGTGACTCATAGAAGTGGAGAGCACAAAGGCTCAATCAGTGCTGTACTTGATTCCAGGGGCCACTGATTCTTCCAAAGTGAGCACACCTCAGTCCCACTTCTGATACCATTCATATCAACCTAGATAATAGAGGCTCTCTAAAAGAAAAGGATATTTATTTAGGAATAGAGCATTGCAATGGGAATATGTGTGCTTTAGTAAAGTCTGTGTATTCCGGGAGGTAATGGGGGACAAAATTTTTTAAAAGAAAAATGAGGAAGATCATGTAATTGTTTTGTAATAATCACCCTTGACTGCAAGGATCAGAAATAAGGGTGGTACCAGTCGGGGTTAGACAGTCAGTTGCTGAACAAATGTCCTCACTAAAGTACTTTTGTGTGTGTAAAGATTGCAGTGGCCTTTGGGCAAGGTTGTGGGTTTTGCAGTCTTTTGTAATGGTTTTTATTATCAGGCATTTATTCCTGAGACCCCGCTCTTCATGGGGTTCCCTAGCTCTTGTTGTCATGGGTATTTTTCCTCTTTTAAACACAAGTGACTCAATTTTAAATCTGACAGATTTCAGAGGGTCCATCTGGTTTGGGGTTTGCTCAGCTTCTTGAATCTTTAGGTTTATGTTTATTGCCAAATTTTGGAAGTTTTCAGGCATTATTTCTTTGAGTACTTTATTAGCTCCACTCTTTCTCTCCTCTCCTGGGACTTCATTGACACAAATGCTAGATCTTGTGTTATAGTCCCACAGGTCCCTAAGATTACTCATTTTTCTTAGTCTAAGTTCTGTTTTTCAGACTGGGTAGTCATTTCTTTTGTTCTGTTTTCCAGTTTGTACATTCTTTCTCTTGAACCTATTTACTGAGCTTTTTGCTTTGGCTATTGTATTTTTTAGTTCTAAAATTTCCAATAGATTCTTAGTATCTTTTCTTTGCCCAATTTTCTGTTTTTTTCATTTGCTTCAAGTGTGTTCATAATTGGTGTTCATAATTGTTTACTGAAACATTTTTATCATGGCTGCTTTAAAATTTTTCAGGAGAGATGTAATTCTAACACCTTTGTCATCTTGGTGTTGATGTCTATTGATTACCTTTTAAATACAGGTTGAGATTTTTCTGGTTCTTGGTATGAGGAGTGATGGACATTTTTGTTGCATGTTTTGAGATGCAATCTTATTTATATCTTCTATTTTAGTTGACTTTGATACTACTGTAGCAAGAGAGGAGAATCATCACCTCCTTATTGCCAGAGGGAGATCGAAGTCCAGCTTCCTCACCTGGTCTCCAATGACACCTGAGTGGAAGGCTTCTTATTACTGCTGGGGTGGGAAGACCAGCTTCTCTATGATTTCTACTGACGTCAGGGTGAGAGTGGCTTCATTACCACTGGGTGATTAAGCCTCCTCTGACACCATCCCAGTGAAAAGTGTTGGGGTACCTCATTACAGCCTGGTGATGGTAGAAGTCTAGATTCCCCACTTGGACTCTGCTGGCCAGGATGGGGCCACAGTATTTTCTGTAGTGTTGGGGGCTAGAGTAGAGCAGTTATTGTCTAAAAGTTTCTGTCTTGATAGGCTGTCCCTTTCCTTGTCCTTAATTGGAAAAACACATCTACTTGATCTTCTGGATGTAGAAGTTCCAGTTTGCTTTTGATAGCTATTATCAAGTTGTCCTTGTTGAATATAACATGTATTAATAATATGTACATGGGTCAGGTGTGGTGACTCATGCCTGTAATCCTAGCACTCTGGGAGGCAGAAGGAGGAGGATGGTTGAACTCAGGAGTTTGAGACCAGCCTGAGCAAGAGCAAAACACCCATCTCTACTAAAAAGAAAAAATTAGCTGGGCATTGTGGCTGGTGCCTGTCCTCTGAGCTTTTTGAGGCTGAGGCAGTAAGATTGCTTGAGCCCAGGATTTTTTTTTGAGACAGAGCCTCAAGCTGTTGCCCTGGGTAGTGCTGTGGCGTCACAGCTCACAGCAACCTCCAACTCCTTGGTTTAAGTGATTCTTTTACCTCAGCCTCCCAAGTAGCTGGGACTACAGGCACACATCGCAACTATAGGTGCCCACCAGCTAGTTTTTTATATTTTTAGTAGATAGGGTCTTGCTCTTGCTTAGGCTGGTCTTGAACTCCTGAGTTCAAGCACTCCTGCCTGCCTCCCAGAGTAGTAGGATTATAGGTGTGGGGCAGTGCCTGTGGCTCAGTGAGTAGGGCACTGGCCCCACATACCGGGGTTGGCGGATTCAGACCCGGCCTCAGCCAAACTGCAACCCCCCCCCCCAAAAAAAAAAAAAGATTACACGTGTGAACTACTGGCACTGGCCTTTTGTTTTTTTCCTTAATGGTATATTTTGCTATGCAGAAATTTTTGGTTTGTCTATTAATCGTTTTTTAAAAAACGTCTTCAGGCCAGTGGGCCAGGTGTGTTAGCTCGTGCCTGTAATCCTAGCTCTCTGGGAGGCTGAGGTGGGTGGATGGCCTGACTCACAGGTTCAAGACCAGCCTGAACCAGAGAAACCACATCTGTAAAAACAGCCGTGTGTTGTGGTGGGTGCTGGTAGTTCCAGCTACCTGGGAGGCTGAGGCAAGATGCTTGAGCCCAAGAGTTGAGGTTGCTATGAGCTATGACGCCACAGCACTCTACCTGAGCTATGACGCCACAGCACTCTACCGAGGGCAGCAAAGAGAGACTCTATCTTAAAACAAAACAAAACCGTGTCTTCATGCCAGGCACAGTGACTCACACTTATAATCCTAGCACTTTGGAAGGATGAGGCAGGAAGATTCCTTGAAGCTAGGTGTCTGAGACCAGCCTGAGCAAAAGTGAGACCCCCATCTCTGCAAAAATTAGAAGAAAAATAGCTAGGTGTGATGGCACATGCCTCGTAGTCCCGCTACTTGGGAGGCTAAGTTAAGAGGATGGCTTGAGCCCAGGAGTTTGAGGTTGCTGTGGGCTATGATGATGCCATTGCACTCTAGACCAGGTGGTAGAATTAACTCTATTTCAAAAAAGAAAAAAAGGATTCAGTTTTTTTTTTTTTTTTTGAGATGGAGCCTCTAGCCGTCACCCTGGGTAGAGTGCTGTGGCACCCCAGCTTACAGCAACCTCCAATTCCTGGGCCCAAGTGCCTCTCCTGCCTCCACCTCCCAAGTAGCTGGGACTACAGGCGCCCGCCACAACGCCCGGCCATCATTTTTTGGTTGCAGCCGTCATTGTTGTCTGGTGGGCCCAGGGCTGGATTCAAACCCGCCAGCTCAGGTGTACCGTGGCTGGCGCCTTAGCCCGTTGAGCCACAGGCGCCGAGCCAGGATTCAGTTTTATAGCATGTTTTGAAAGGCCTTTCTCATATCATGCTTATGAGAAAAAATGTCTCCCATTTTCTTATACTTTCGAGTAGCTTTGAAGTTTCTTTTTGTTTTTACAACAAAAGTCCATGAGCCATATGGACTTTATTTGGGCATAAGTAGGAACAGGAACATCTTCTACCCCCTAACCCTTTGATTACCCAGTTGTCCCAGGTCCATTTAGTGTGTAATAAATATTTTACTGTGATTTTATGTTGTTAGGGAAATTCTTATTTGGTGAATATTGTTTGGTAATAATTTGGTAATAATGTTTCTAATAGCTGCATCTTGGGAAAAAGCAGCTTCACAGGCCTAGAGGCTGCACTGAGCAGGGTAGTTCAAACCTCTGCTTTCCTTGGCTGTTGATGGTAACTATTGCTGTCTAAGCTAGTTTGAACTTGGTGTTATACTAAAATGTCTACCTGTCTTTGTGAGATGTGGGTGGGACCTGGATATTGTCAAGGTTTAGGACGCCAGGGGTGGCCATGCCTTACTAGAGGGTGTTTGGAGCTGCCGTGGAAGGGGCTCTAGTTTGCAAAGTAGTTCATCCTTGGTAGCCTGGTTGCTGCTAAGGGCGATCTATCTCAACTTATAATAGTAATGCCCCATCTACCTGGGAGCCTAGACCACAGAACATCTCTAAAGAGGGGGCCTGAAATGTGGGGGAGTGTGACAGGGAGCTCCTGGAGGGAGAGAGGAGCAAATGGAAGAGGGCTGGGAGGTCTACCTCACACTCTAGTCTGAGATGCAAGGGCAGAGGGCAGTGCTGGCTCACGGCACTGCTCCCAGCCTCCAAGTCTTGAGACCACCCATGTGTAGACCCACTGTCTAGAGTTGGGGGAAATGGAGAATGGTAAGGGGTAGACAGGGGTAGTGCTGTTGTATGCATCCCATCTACTCCTCCCAGTCTTTCCATTCTCTTTCTTCTAACTCTGGTTTCCATGTGGCCTGGTGTAGTGCTGCCTGTGGCTGAGAATAGCAAGCCTGGGTGCCCTGTAGGACCTGTGTCTCCCCGTCTGTCAGGCCCCCTAGGCACCAGCAGCACTGCAGTCTTGTGGTTGAGCAGAGTAAGCGGTTCCTGTGTAAAGTGGCACCACAAGGGATTATGATAGTGGTGATATATTCTGGTAACCTGTAGAGCCGACCTTTTTCTTCTGGCTAGTAGGGTTCTTCTGCTTAGGAAAGCACGCCAAAGCCAGGGAACAAAGGGTGTGAGGATTGCGAACCCCTTTGTGGAGCGCCTCTCCATGACTGGGCTGCATTCTACTTTCCCGGTTTGAATATAGTTGGGAAGCCTAGTTGGGATAACAAGCTGGGTTTTGGTCCTTTCTCTGCCATTAGCTAGCTGGCATTTTCCTTGTCTGGGCCTTGTTTTCTTCACCAATAAAATGGGGTGTTGCAATAGATCAGTGATTTTCTTTTTAAAGCTCTTTTAGAAAGTGGAAGACTTTACAGAAACTCATGAACAGAAGTGTTCAGGGCCAGGAAGTAGCCCTAGGAGCAGCTGAATCCACAGGATAGTTGGGCCCCAGGGTCCCTCTAGCTGGCCTTGGGCCCTTCTTTATGAATAGAGATGATAACACCTGCCCAGAAACATGTGGGGCTGATGAGACATTGCTTGTGAAGGTTCTAGCAGAGTTGGGAACCCAGGTGCTCCATTGACGAAAGGGCTACTATTACCACTTGTGCCGTTCTGAATTCTCCCCTTCATATTCCAGCTCAATACCACCCTCCCTCCTGCCCTCTGGGGATACTTCACCCTCTGCCTACCACAGCACGACTTTAGTGTGGCTTTAGGCTGGTAGCTAGTTGTTTAAAAACTTAACCTCCATTATCAAACTAAGTTCCTGAGACAGTTTTCTCTCCCAGCTTTAGCCCCTGATGCTGCCTGGTACACAGATGTCCAATACATGTCTGTGGACTGACACAGCCAGACCAGGATGCAGCGGGGAGCACATAATGCCAGTAACCAGAATGCGGCTCTTGCTTTTTTACATATTCCCAAGACATCCTCAGGGAGAGGAAGGTGACTAGCAGGGCCCTTGCACCTAAGCAAGATTAACAATAACTACTGAGGAGTGTGAGAGAGAAAGCAGAATTCCCAAATTGTCATCTTAGCCAAACAGAGCAGGACATTCATTACTGTCGAGAACTAGCCTGTGCTTCTGCAGGAAAACAATCAAGACATGTTCCAATTCAAAGACTCCAAAAAATCAGGCTGGTTTTATGTTGCTTCTCATTTATTAATTCAGTCTAAGTTGTACAGTTATGAAAATAACAAAACCAAAGCTGGAAGCCCAGGAGTATTTACACTCTCTCTGGTGTAGTGAGGTCAGTCTATGTCGTCAAACAGGTTGGTTATGTTTGGTACCTTTAGGTATTTATAATTCAGACAAAATCAGACAGAGTAACAATTATATGTACAGTAAAACAAAAGGGGGAAGTCATTCAAGTATCAAAATACAGAGACAAAGATTAAATAACATTTTTATTACAACTCAGTCTCATTGCCACATCATTAGCAAAAACACTTTTGTGAACTGCATTCTACTGGCCTGGGCATCTCAAAACCAGACCAAGTTCTGGTTTTCTAATGTCTTGACAATAACTGCAAATCTGCTTGTCTGCTCAGATTCAAGGCTTCTGAAGGAACTCCCCCTAGTATGTAATACTAGCGGTCACGGAGAGATGGTAGCATTGCAAATGTAAAGCCTGTCCGGGACAGTCCTACTGTACAGAGCGCTGGCAAGCAGAAGAGGTTGACAAGTAAGGAGCTTGTGGCCAGGGACAGGTATCAAACCCATTTTAAGTTCTCCACTTCAATGGGCTCCTTTGCAATTCAGAAACGCAGCAACAGGGTTTGCCACACTGCATGGCCTGCACTTAGAGAAGTGCAAAAGTAGAGTTTTTCCACTTGAAGCCTGTTCTTAAAGTTACAATAACCTTTCTAGGGAAGGGGAAGTAGGAAGAGTAGAAAAGAAAGATCTAGTCACTTTCCTTTCTTAAATAGTCAGAGATAAACCAATCTCAAAACAAAATCCAGAGCCAGAGCAGACTAGCCAAGGCTTCCCAATATGAAAACACCCTGAATAAATAAAGAAGATATAGCAGCTTCAAGGGGAAGAAACACCTAAGTATGATCTAAAAACAAAGACAGCTTGAGCAACTCATCGTAGTGTCTGTACAACTTTCTTTTTGGACCTACCACCCACCAACAGAGGCCGACTTTGATGTGGCTCAGCCTCCTTAGGAGGAAGCGGGCACCAGTGCAGGTGTGCAGCAGAAGCAGCACAACCTGCTTAAAACCTCTAGGTCTCCTGACCAGCTTTTGGGAGAAAGCAGGGGCTGAACACTGTAGCATTAGGCTTCTGGGAACCCTCACAGGACCTGAATGAAGCAGAAAATGAAAGAAAACCTCAAGGAGTCTAGGTCCATGTTTAGTACCAAGAAATAGAGGACAACCTGCCTCTGCTGCAGTGGGGGGCTGCATCCCAGGCCCCACTGTGCTGGGTGCTCACCAGATACGGAACCCACAAGGCCCACGTCAGGTTAGCTGGAAGACATGGCCCTGCTACTGATTTCTGGCCAAGCACAGGAGCTGTGAATGTGCCCAAGGACACTCTCTGTGCATACACCCCCCCAAAAAATTTAAATTCACAACCTTCGTTGGGAAAAGCAGTGTTGCTGAAGCCTGGAGTATTCGTCATAGGACCAGAATGAACCATGCCAGTAATGCATGAGGTCTTGCTGAGATACCCGTGGAATGAAGTGGTCCTCTCTGCTCCCTACCCTGGGATGTACCAGACATGCAGCTGACCTAGCTTTGCCTCTCAACACTGCAGGAATTAGCTCCATCCTTTCTACCATAGTCCAGGAGGAAGAACATAACCACCCAGTCTCTTTTAAGAGCAAAGCAAGCCAGCAAGAAGGTTCAAGCAGCAGTGCTGCACTGGGTACTAGACCCCCTCAAGGCCATACTGGAGGAGAATCAGTGGACTATCACCTTTTCTGCACCTACTCAGGGATGGGCTCAGCAGCCAAAAATATAACACTCAAACCAGTAATTCAGAGAATGAAAACGAGCCCTAATCACACAGACCTGATTACACAAATCTTAATAAATTGGCAAGTAGCAATCTTAGTCTACCTACCCATTTTAATGCCCAAAACAAAGCTGCTTTTTCCTCTGTGACACAACTCAGGGAGTGTATCACCAGAGAGCTTGTGGGCTAGCTGGCCCAGGGCAGTGCTCTGACCACCAATAGGTAGGAGACTCAGAAGAGGCCTAGAGCTGCCAGTGCCCAGATGGTGCGGCACCAAAAACTGCTCGCTAATCTCCATTTGGCCACTGGACCTTCACATTTGGAACCTCAGGAATGGACCGGAAGCCTCTGCTTTTGCCCAGGTGCCTCTAAGGCTGTGTTCTTACCACAGAAGAACCTATGTCCAGCTCTCCAAAGGGATAAGAAGTCGAGCAGTTTGTAAAAAACAGCAACTAACTTGGTTGAATTTAAAAAGCAGACTCTCAACAATCTACTTAACTTGGACCCTGAGCCTGCTCCTTTCAACTCATCCACAGGCCACTGTCTTGTCTTCAGCCCTACTGGGCCACAGCAAGATCCCATCCTGAGGACAGAGGGCTGCACAGACTGGCCTTTTAACCAATCTCAGTTCTCCTGTCCTCTGAACCTGTGGCCACTTTTCTAAAGACTGGCAGTTTGACCTAGAGGTTTGAGCCAAGTGTTAAAAGTTCATTTTATAAAAGATTTTTTTCTATTAAAAAAAAAAATGTGTTCTGAACAAGTCACTTTTTGACCCTCTGGAGTTCCAGTCTCCTTTGCTAGAGGCCTGGAGTGCTTCTCTGCAGCCAGGGAAGGGCTCACTCTGCAAGACCTGGTGGCATTCCCAGGCCAAGCGGCTGAAAGGAGGCAGAGGATGGGCCTGGTTCTTCACAGCTGCAGGTGAGACGGCGGTGGTGGTGGTGGTGGGAGGAGCCCATGCCCCCCACGTCTATGTTTCCGCAGCACAGTGTGGCTCCTCAGTGGCTCAGCTTGGCAGAAGCAAACAGTGAGGGGAGGGGGGGAGGAAAGGGTTAACCAAAGGGGCCTGCATAAAGTGGAGGAAATTGACAGGAATCACAGAGCAGGACAGAAGGTGCCTCATAGCCTCCCTTGAGGGTCTACAACCTGCTCTTAGTGCCCACAGCCCACAGCCCCCTGCCTCTGTCTCAGTGAGTCTGTTCAGAAGGCACAAGGACAGGTAGGCAGGACCCACCCTGGTTTATCAATTTGGGTTTCAACTCCAAAATAAATGCCATAAACTCTGGCTTTTCTATTGGACTATGCTACATTAGCACTGCTTCCTACTGGAACTGTTTCCTTCCTGTCTCCCGGTGTCTAAACCAATTTGCCCACACAAGAGAATGTGGGCCTTCTCCAAAATCTCAACTCCACCAGCCCAGCTGCTAAGCTGCAGGGTGGGGATGTGCTGCGTGGCCTCTCCCCTCAGAATAGTCAAGAGGCTGAGGGAGGAAGATCAGGGAGAGGACTGGCTGATGGCTATCTTTGATCCCCAAGCCATGGAGGAGTGTCAGAAAGCTTCTGTAGAACAGTTGAAGTCGCTTGGTCCAGGTCCCTGTGCTCAGGCAGCTCTGTTCTGAGGGGCACAGGCCTCCTCCTCGCTGGGTTCTATGGTAAGACCTTCCTCCTCAGGTAAGACCTTCCTCCTCAGACAGCCAGACTCCAGAGGTAGGCCCAGGGCTTCCAGGCTTTGTGACTCAACGGTGAAGACACGAGGGGCCGGCCACAAATATGTCACCCCATTCCTTGGAATGGATGGCTCTTTGGGACTGAGAAACTTGCTGAGTGGAGCCAGCATATGGGTGTTCAGCTGCTTAGAGCCCCATGCTGTGGCATCAGCATGTGCCCAAGGGCCTGCCACGTACCTTGGGCCCTCACAGAAAGCAGTCTGTCCCTGGTCAAGCCAGATCACTTAGCTCAGGGTCTCAGGAAGGGCCTGACCATGAGAGTGAGGCCTGCACCTTAGAGCAGCAGAGGAGGGCAGGGCGGGGCTGCAGGCCAGCTGTGAGCAGAGTGCTGGGGGGGGTTCTGGCACTGGGTGGTCACAGTGGTTTGTTGTCAGGAAAGGTGAAAACAGTTAGCTTTCGGCAGCAGCAGCCATCTATGGCTCAGTACAGTAGACAGGAGAAGGAAGCCAAGAGAGCCCAGCCCAACTCAGAGGGAGTTACCAGTGGTGCTGTTTGGATCCTGCTCCAAGACTTCCCTACCCACTCAGGATTCACAATGCCTGCCTCAGAGGCTTCCTGGGTGCAACTGAGCCCTCTTATCCTTCTTGGTGCCCACCTCAAAGGCAACTCACCCCCCCCCAAGCTGTCCTCAGCCCAAGGGGGAGAATTCACAGTGTTCAGTGGTATTAGGTACGAGAACTGTGAGTGCAGTGTCTAGAGCTGCTACCTAGAAGGAGAGCAGGTCCCAGTGAAGGTGGGGCCTTGGCATCAGCAGCTGGAAGGAGAGAATTGAGGATAGCAGAAAGACTGGGTGGCAAAGGCACAGTGAGACTAGTGGAGACAGGGTGTGGGTTGTTTTAGAAGATAGTGGTCTCATACTTGGTGCTGAGGCTCCGCTTAGAGTCTGGTTTTGGGTCCACAACCCAGGAGACACTGGCATGAGATTGGGCGTCTTGGTCCATATCGGGTGGTTCCAGCTGCCAAATGAGGAAATTAAGAGTGAGGGGAACTTCTGCACCAGGGCCAGGAAGTAAGACAGACCCAGCATACCCCTCCCACCTTGGGCTGGGCTGGAGCCCATATGCTGTGAGGGGTAGTCCCTTACTCTCCTAGCCAAAGAGTAGGGGCCCCTGGGGGGTTGGGAGTGTCACCCTCCCCAGAGCATCTTGGGGAGACCACCCAGGGATTTCCTAGGACTATTCAGCTAAAAGAATCCTGCCCTATGTGAGCCTCCTGCTCTAAGCCCCAAATCTATTCATAGAGGGCAAGATGGGAATATAGGGCTTAGACATCCAAGCTTCAGGTCCCTCTGGTGGGGCCAGAGAGCTCACCCTGAGGCAAGACCACAACAGTCACCTCAGACCTCTGGAGAGAGGACACAGGACAAAAAAACAAAAACAAAACAAAACAGAGGGCTAAAGCACACATAGGGCAGGGTAGAGGATATCTCAGGAAAGGAGAAAAGAATGTCACACAGGCAGAGGGAGAGGCCACCAGAGTTTGAGAATGCTCACGATCACTTCAGGGAGACACACAAGACAGCAAGAAGTGTAAAGACCTTGACTCCAGGACTAACAGACGGCAGCGGTAGGTAGGAAGGACGGTGGGTGGTGCAGGTGTGACAGTAACAACAGCGACTATCAGGGGGCAGCGGCGCCTGGGGTGCGAAGCAGAGCAGACACAGACAGGGATGATGCTGTTACTGGGAGCTGGCCTACAGCCTGCTCTCTGCAGCCCCTCCTGGGGTGGGCCCAGCAAGGGAAGGGAACAGGAGCTCCAGAGGAAGGTGACTGCCCGCCCAGGTCACAGGAGCTGCCACCCATCCAGGGTGAAGACCTGGTTGGTGTTGGGGAGCTAATTAAAAGGGTTTTTCCCCTGAGGGTTGGCTGTCTGGAAGTGGGAGAAGACCCTCCTTATCCTGGAGGCTTCCACCCCATGGCATCAAATCCCAGGGCCAGGGAGATGGGGAATTTTGGTGACCGGGGCCCACGTACTGCGGATTTCCTCATGCCGACCCGAGGCTTAGGCACCGGTTTGGAAGATTTTGTTTCAATCATCTCAACTGCAGACGCCCCCATTGGCCTGGACTTCTGGGCCTGCAGGGCCAACTGATAGGCCACCTCAAACGCCTGCCCCAATGTCAGGATGATCTCGTATGTCAAATTCTGGGAGGAACAGATCAGCACTTAAGCATCTGAGATTTAGGAGCAGCTTATTTCTTTTTCTCCTGTCCTCACACCCCCACCCTGAGCCCTGGTACAGACAACATCTGAACAGGTAACAAGAAAACACTTGTTTGGAAAACACAAATCTGTTCCAACGTGACTGATACAGTAAGGAACAATTTGAGCGTAACACATTGGGTCTCCTTCTGCATGATTTCATCTGACAGAAACACTAGGTAAATGCAAACACTGCCACCAGCTGAGGCAAGTCCCATGACAATACACATCGGCCTACACCTGGCACCAGTTTTCTGCAGGTTGCCCCACCTCCCAGCAGCGCCCCAGCCTTAACTTCCCATGTCACCTGGCTATGCAGTCCTGTGGCCTTTCATCTGTCCCATCAGTCCATTTAATGTTGCTCTTCCTGCTCTCTGTCCTTTCTCCCTTTCTAGGTCCTCATTCTCCTCCTATTTGGGACAGTGGCTGGGGTGGAATGGTGAGAGGGCAGGTGCACACTTCTTCAAGCCAACTGCAGGGCTTTTTCAGGAAGTGGGCCATACTTACTGTAGTGCTCAGGTATTTCCCAACCTCTTAATATGAATAAAATGGTTGGTACAAGTGCTTTTATTAAGTTCCTTTTAATAAGTTCCTTTTATTTTTAACATATGACTGACAGTTTGTGAGTGTTGTATCTCTAACCCCATTTCTTCATAAACCTATGGTCTTCACCATGTGATTTTACCTAGCATGGTGATCATTAGGAGCATGCAGGCTGTGTCACAGCAGATCTGTGTGGAGCCAGCACATGCTATGGACTCTGAGCGCTTTGAGGATTACCCATTTAATCTTCAAAACAGCCCTAGGAAGGGTGGTCACACTATATTCCCTGTTGTATAGATGAGAAAATAGGTGGAAGTTGACATTTTGAGATCACACAATTAACAAGTGGACAGAGCCAGGCACATCTGATGCCAGAGCCCAGGCTCTTAAGACCCCTGGCCCACAGCAAGTAAAGAGCTGGGCTGTATAAGGTCCTAGGGATACAGGGAATGCCAAGACCTATGGTTCAAGAGCTGCAGAAATTCTGGAAATAGTTATTTTCCCTGAGGGCAGCAGGGACTTGGACACCTCAGCTTCCTTGTGGGGTGAGGAGATGGCCTGAGGCCACTACTGGGCTTTGTCTCAGGGCAGAGGGAATCCCTGCCATGTGAGCTATCCTTGTGGCCAGCTGAGTGAGCATAAACTCTCCTCAGCCCAGTGGCACCCAGGGTCTAACTTAAGCAGAAACCTGAGGTAAGAAAACCCGCTGCCACGGAGGACACTGCTGCCCTTAGGAGGGATATAGAAGGCATTTCAGGGAAACTTTCCTGCTGAAGGTTTGGGGAACTGGTCCAGGGGCTTGACAAACAGAAAGCTCTGGGGACCAAGGCCTTGCTTGACCTAAGAAACTTTCACTCAAAAGCTGGAAAGCTGGGCATGGTGGTGGGTGCCTGTAGTCCCAGCTACTTGGAAGGCTGAGGCTGGAGGATCACCTGAGCGCAGGAGTTTAACACAGTGAGACCTCATCTCTAACACAAGTAACTAAGAATAAAAGGTAAAATTCCTGTCACTAGCACCTGGACCAGCCACTTGCTCCCCTCTGTGCTTCAGTCTCATTAGTGTGCAAGGGACTATCCTGGCAGCTTCTGGGCTTCATTCACAAAATGGTTGCCAATCACCTGACAGCACTGAGACAGCACTGAATCTGTGCCCCACCTGCCCCCACCCCCACCTACCACATCCACTGTGCTGAACACGTGGCAATAGTGATGACTGGTCTGCAGGTCCTTGGTGATATAGGCAAAGGTGCAGAGGTCCTCCGGGTCCTGGGCCGCGCAGGAAATGTTCCGGATCTCATGCTCAGCAATGACATTCTGCTGGAGAAAGCAGTGTTCTGGAATCCCAGCTCACTCACGGCATGCTCTAACACCACCTGCCCTGCCTTTTAGGATTACTGCCCTTCTTTGTCTCAGCCTATAGCAGTGGTTCTCAACTTTCCTAATGCTGTGGCCCTTTAATACAGACCCACAGGTTGAGAACCGTTGGCCTACAGCATTAGCCAAATCCCACGCTTCCTCTTCTCTTTTTGCCCGATTTAAGTTTGGGGTCTCCACCCTTGACCAGGGCAAATGAGGCAGTGAAATGTTCACCTCCAGCCCCTCCCACCTTCCCTCTAGGGTGGGGCAGGATGGGAAGAGCCTCAGGAGCCCACAGTGAGGAAGGTAACAGCCATTGTTAATGGGATGGGGATGCTTTGAGCAGATGACAGACAAGCACTTAGGAGAGGCGATCGAAACGGGAAGTAATAAAAGGGGGCCTGAGGACCCTCTAGGGAGATAGGAATAAAAAAGGGCATCCAGGCCGCTTGCCTGGATGTGGCTTCTGACAGGGAGAGGGATCCCTCTCTTGCCAGTAGTCTCTGTGAGAAACACACCTTGTTGGAGGCATCAATGAACTTTACACCTTTATACGTGATGGAGAGGATGATGGTGGGGGTCTTCTTCATGTGCTCAGTCGACTTCTATGGGAAACAAGAGGAGGCCCTTGAATGTCCCTTTTCAGGGCTAAGCCCTCTGAGATTACACAGCTCTAGCCTCCCTTCTCCATTGCAGTGGTGTGCTGCTTTCTGTGCTAGCCACACCCCCAGCACGTTTCTACCCACCCATGAAGCTAACATACCCGCATCTTGGCACAGGCATCCTGTGTGGACTCCGTCCCTCGCAGATCTTTGATCAGCATGGAACCCAGATACTGTGGGAGCGAGCAGTGGTCACGCTTAGGAAGTCTTGCATCATTATGCAGGGGTGACCTGACCGATTTGGGACCATCTTCTGATCAGTTGGTTACCTCTCCCAGTGACACTCTCTTCATTTTCCCCTCTCACTAACCCTATCCAGAGGCCTCCACTCCATTCTCTTAGCTGCTGAGAAAACCTAAAGAGCAGATAACAGCATCTGAGCCCTAGGCCTGGCATTGCAGAGGGTCTGAGAGCCTGATGGGACTCAGGACTACAAGGGGCCCAGTGGGAAGGGGAGGAGGCAGAGAAGGCTGGCTGTGCTGGGAGGGCAGGAGTGACTCACATTGGCTTCATAACCACAGGACTCGAAGATAAGTTTTTCTGGCTGGTGTTGCCAACTCTGCACAGGGGCATAGGGGGCGGCTAGGCTGGGGGGTCGAAGGGTCAGCTTGGCCTCGTGGTGCTCTTCCTGCAGAACAAAGGCAGTTGGATGTTGCTCGCTTGCCTTAAAAGGGAACGCACAGGCTCACTGTCTGGGTCTAGCACCCAAAGGTGAAGAAGCCAGCAACTTCAATGAGTTCAATGGTGGAGAGAGCAGAGGGCAGACAAGCAATTCAAATACACTGCAGTGGAGGGGAGAGGCTACTGACGCCACAGAAAAAGCAGAGAAGCAGGGCCTCACTCGAGAGGTGGCTTAGTCAGGAAGGGCTCCGTGGAGTCTGAGATAAAACTCCAAGGAGAAGGGAAAGAATCATAAGGAGAAAGAAGCAGGAGCCACAGCCCCGGAAGCTATCTAGTCAAGGCCCTGGGGCCCTCACAGGGGGAAAGTCAGGGGGAAACCCTGGCTAGGGTTTGCATGGGTTCCTTTTGGTAGGGGCTGGGGCTGCAATGCAGGGGAGAGATGCTCGGTTCTCACTTATCTCTCAACACAGAGCAATTAAAACTTTGGGACAATGTGTTTCTTAAATCTTTAAAAATTCATAGCTGCGCTGTGGAAAGGTAAAGGAAGTCCCTGGAGGCTAGAAATGAGAAGTGTGAGTTAGAGAAACATGCAGAAGTGAAGCTGAGGTTCACCCTGAGGGGGCTGATGGATACCTGCCAACCCTGTGTCTGATAGGCCATGATGGGGACGAGGCACAAAGCAGGGTCTGTGTAAGTCAGGAGGCAGGACAGGGTTCCTGAGTAAATATAGGATCCCTGAAAGTGATGCCCTGAGAAGGTGAACTAGGAATAGGAGGCGGGGTTGGGCCACAGAGGGAGTCTTCAGCTGCACCCAGGAGCTGCAGATAAGGAATAGGAAGAACGGCCTGGACTGCAGTTTGGCTGTGTGGGCAGAAGAGAAGGCTGCAGGTCAGGGTAGCTGGAGAGAAGACAGCTCTGGGGAACAACCAGAGTAAGGAGGGCAGGAGAGAACCAAGGGCTGAGGGACCAGCAGGGACCTCCAGGGCTGGAAGGGGGAGGCTACAGTCAAAGAGGAGACTAAACTTCTAAGGGAGGGCAAGTCCAGGCCCCCACAATGCCAGAGCTGACAGCTGAAGTGTATGTGTGTCCAAGCTCCGGGAGGCTTGGGGGCTGAATGGGCCTCACAAGCAGCAGCTGGGTGGGGGACTGGTAGAGTGGGCTGGTGTCTATCTCCCAACCTGGTGGCATCCCAACAGTGCTCAGGGCAGCAGATGGCTCTGGGAGGCCCTATACTGCCTGGAGGAATAAGGTGGACCCAGCTGCAGGCCCTCCTGCCCCACCTGGATCCTGAAGCGCTCCGCTCGAGAGGGTGCTGCAGGGTCATGAAAACTGTCATGGTGCCTCCTACCGGTGTCCCCAGGAGGCAGCAGCAGGTCTGCTGACCGTGCAGTGCAGGAATCGTTCTGGCTCAGGGGGGATGATGTCTGGGAGAGCAAGTCTTGGCACTGTCGGGGGAGAAATCCAGGTAGAACTCACAACCCATGTCCTATCCCTCAGCTGTAGGTGTCAGCCACTCCTAGACAGTGGCACAGAAGCAGGAGGGAGTAAGGAGCTAACATCACAGAGACACGAGGCCAGTGGCACGTTGGGCCAGAAGCCTATGGGAAAGTGGGCAGCTGGGGCCCAGCCCAGCTATATTCCAAGAAGCCAAATCCTTCCTGGAGCCCAGGAATCCCTGAGACCTCATCCTGCAAGGAAGCAGCTCCCATGAGCGCCCCATCTTCTAGTGCCCTCACCCCTGGCTCAGAGCCTTGCAGGACGAGGAACTGTTATCAAGCAGGAGGGCCATTTTTACATTTTGCAAAGATTAAAATTATCTACCACAATCTACTGCAGGCCTCTGCATGTGACCAAATCCAAAGGCTTTCTTGAGAAAAAGCTTAGTCTTGCCAGTGGCACCCTGATCCCACAGGGAATGCTAATTAGGCTCCTCAGTTTTCATACTTCAACATCAGCTATGTGTTCCCAGAGTAAGGCTGGGCCTCAGCTCTCTCATCTGTAAGAGGATAAAAATAGTGCACACTTTCTGAAGCTGCTGGAGAACTAAATTGGACAGGCAAGCAGCAGCTCCAGTGGGCTCAAGGGGAGTGGTTGTTCCTGTCGCTGCCCTCGCAGGTATGAGGGAGAGCTCTCCCTGAACTGTGGATCTCACTCCCTTTTGCGGTCAGGGACTACATAGCATGAGTAACAGATCATCTGTGAGGTTCCCCCCACCCCCCAATCTATGATGTTTTTAAAATACAGATTCTCTTAGCTATCGACCCTAGGAATTCTAATTCTAAAGATTCTGTGAGTCCCCGCCATGTTTTCCAAGCACTGCCTCAGGTTGATGCCAAACGGCCCAGATACCTCAAACTACTGGTCCCCCTGCCTACTGGCTCTGCTCCAGGTGCAGAGCTGACCCTAAGACTCAGACACAGCCCTAGGTAAGCTGGTATCTGTGTATCTGTTTTCCTATTTTCCCTAATTATGTTATTTGCTACTTAAACTGGATCTCAAGCTTCTTTCAATGTAAATGGGTGGCAAATAATTTATAACTAACCAGTTGAAAAACTCACCTGTACTCCTCTTTTGACTTGGGCCTAAGGATAGACTTGGCACGAAAAACAAGAGGGGAGGGATTGTTTTCTCCTAGACTACAGAGGTCACACTGTCTCTGAAGAATCCTAAAGAATTCTATTTAATTCCTAAAAATACAAAGAACAAACATATATTCCTTTCTGTCCCTCCTCAACTCACTCTTAGCTGGGAAAACCTCGGGGGCTTCTGAGGTGGCTCCTCGTATGGCCTGTCTGCCAGGGAGGCGATGATGCGCTTGCGATGGCCCAGCAGGTGGACCTTGAGGACCTGGGCAGGGAAGAAGGAAGGAGGGCACAGAAGTCAGGTTGCCAACTGGGCCCACACCCACCTCCAGCCCCTGATGGGCTAGGCCAGGTCTCTTGTCAACTCACGTTGACAAGCTCCAGCTCCCAGAGGTTTTTCACAGTGTCGATGGAGCTGTAGCCACTTGAAAGGAAGGAATGGACGTAGTCCTGCAGCCCCAGTGAGTCCAGCCAGGAGGGCACTGAAGGGGGGCTGTTCCCGTCATAGCCCAGTGGCTTCACCTGTGGGGCAAGGAGGGAGGTGGGACTGACATCTCAGAACCCACAGGATGAGAACCTCAGGACGTGGGGGTCCTCAGCATCTTCCAGTCCCTCCCTTTGTATACCCCTTTCTTTCTCTTTTTTTGTGGGGGGGAGACAGAGTCTCACTATGTTGCCCTGGGTAGAGTACTGTCACATCACAGCTTACAGCAACCTCAAACTCTTAGGCTTAAGTGATTCTCTTGCCTCAGCCTCCCAAGTAGCTGAGAGTACACCCCTTTCTATCACTGCTGTGGGCTCAGCTTCCCCGTTTGGGAAGTGGGAGCTATTGGAGCAATCCAGGTTGGGGACAATGGCCCTAGCAGGTAAGGCTAGGTGGGGAGGACAGTCTGTGGAATGCCTCTATCCTGTTCTCTGATGAGGTCATGGGCCTAGAGGGACCACAAAATGTTGTGTGCCTTTTAGCCCAGATACTTCCTGAGCTCTGGGTAAGTGAAGGGACAGGGAACACTTTTCAGGCTACCGGCTCCTGACTCCCGAGGGGAAAACCTTGAAGGTCCTCATGCCAGGGGCCAGTATAAGTGGGCATGGGCTTGAGTGAGTCAGGAGAGACCCCCTGTGAGTATCAGGCTGTGAGCCAGACAGACCCCTGGAACTCTCCTTGTTAAGCCTTGACAAAGTGCCCACTGGCCCAAATGAGGCCAGAGGCCTTAGGAGTTAGCAAGGAAGCAAACAGGGCTGTGTGCCAGCCCTGCTGGAGCTGCTAGGATGAGGAGCAGACACTCTGCCATGACCAGCATGTGCCTGAGCCGAGCCCCTTCCCTGTTCTCAGTCCAGTCCTGGGGAAGGGCCCTGGCTCTGGGCACAGACCAAGACTACAACACTGTTTTAGTCACCTTGGGCAGGGACCGTGCAGCCTGCAGCAGCTTCCGCCGGTGCTGTGGGTCACTGATGCCAATCTCCCGCAGGTCCTGCTCTTCCATCACGTTAGACCCCTGAGAGCAAAAAGGAGGACATCAAGTTGGCCTTCCAGGGCCCCACACCAAACTCTTCCCCCTCACCACAAGCCCCAAGAGGGTGTGGAGACAAATCAGCCCAGGCTACCCACTCCCGCCCCAGTGGCTCCCAGGGAAGCTGGGCAGGGCAGGAGGTCCAGAATGGGTACAGGCACTGATCCAGCCAGAAAAGATGGGGCTGGGGGCACTGCAAACCCAGGGCCAGACACAAGCCTCAGCCCACGAGAGTGCACATGCATCTTTCTGGAGAGCTGGTTCCATGACCACCCAAAATGAAGAACTTATTGGTGATTAACCCTAAAGTTCCTCAAAGGTAAGATTTTCTAATTCCAAGGCTGTTAACAACCACCTTAGCTGGTGACAGAGGCAGGTCCCCAAGGAGCCAGCTTCATCCTTATCTTAAGGAGAGAAGCTTCAAAAGGAAAATTCTGTTGGAAAAAAGCTTCCCTGGCCTGGAGAGAAGGTGAGTGCCCCAACAAAGCAGCACTGGGCATGACGGGGATGCTGCTGGTATTCACCAAGTGCTTACTACATGCTAGGGTCCAGGAGATTTTACACAGATCATCTCACTTCACACCCACAACCCTGTGAGCCACGGTGTCTTTTAATCCTTGTTTTACAGAAGAGGAAACCTCAGAAATTTCCTGAGGTTATTACGCATCTAGCTTAGAGCTGAGACATGAACACAGGCAGTGTCTACTTTTTACTCACCTCCTAGCACCTAGGTGGATGTCTCATAACTCACATGAGATAGGTACTTGCAGTTTTTCTTTTTTTTTTTAAAAAAAATGGAATTAAGCTGCTAATGAGATGGGTATTTTCAGATTAAATGTAGAGATACAAAATATGGCCTATATGACACAAAATTCATAGGTTTTGCCTCATCCTTCAGCTACAGAGCTCCTCCCAGAGGCGACTGCTGCCCAGAGTCCAGCTGAGCACACAAGGCCTGCACATTTCATTTCCACATAAATGTAATTCCCTACACACTGACACCTTGTTCTTATCACTTAACATATACAGAAATTGTTCCACACCAGTATCTGCAGGCCTGCCTCTTTTTTTATGAGCTGCATAGTCATCTAGATTAGGGTATGTTATAATTTATTTAACCAGTCCCCTATTGAAGGACACTGGGTTCCAACTTATGCTATTGCAAACGGTACTGCAAGAATACCCCAGGCCAGATGTGCATCATTTTCAGGCTACTCCCTGTGCGCATTTAACGCTCTGACAGGTATTTCTGCTCCTCTCAGTGATGTCAGGACTAGATCCCTACACTGCTGCCAACAGTGTGGAGTAGTTTATGACTGTGGTTTCAACCTACACATTTTTTTTTTTTTTTTGAGAAAGGGTCTCACTCTTGCCTGGGCTAGAGTGAAGTAGCATTATCATAGTTCACCGTACCCTCAAACTCCTGGGGTCAAGTGATTCTCCTGCCTCAGCCTCCTA
>CAUYRH010117146.1:0-23886 GCA_963574655.1 Perodicticus potto | reverse complement strand
TGAGCCACAGGCGCCGAGCCTTACATATTCTTTTACCTTTGGTCTGTGGCTCCTTTTGCCACAGTGGCAGATTCCAGTAGTTGGAGCTCAGACCATATGTTCCTCAAAGCCTAAAATATTTACTATTTGCCCTTTACAGAAAATCCATCTAGGATAGACGGCTCATGACCTACATTTGTTGAAGGATTAAGACACAGGGGACGGGGGTGGCTGCAGCCGGGCCTGGGCTGAGGTGGGGACCGGGGGAGGGCCTGAAGTGGTGGCAAAGGGAACAGTAGCGACCACAGGGCTGTGTCGGTGCGTGGCTGCCTGAGGGGAGCAGTTCTGCGGCTTGCGATTGGGGGGGCTCTGTTTTCCCTCTTCTCCAGTGAGCAGCCGTGAGGTGTTTGGCCCAATCTGCCACCACTGCCACACTGAACATTTTGCTTTTGTTACGGCTTGAGCCCCCTCTCAGGTGTTCCCCGGAGCGTCCCCCTATGCTCACTGTCCAGACCTCGGTCCCCTGTGGCCGTCCCTGCTTGCAGCAGGCTTGCGTCCCCTCCTCTTTGTGCCTTTGCTGCTGTCACTGTTGGACAAAGCGAAGTGAAGCAGGTCATCCCCACCTCTGAGAGGGGGAAGGAACATGTTTTCAAAATGACCACTCAATCCAAAGTGTTGGAATGAGGTAGAAACAACTGGGCGCTGAGAAATTTGCTGTCTCTGCCTAGCAGAGAACATTGAAATTCTCTCAGCTGTTGGAAGAGAGTGATTAATGCACCTGGGTCAGGCCAGCTGTGGGTATGAAGTGGCTGGGAGAATCCCAGAACATGGTGGTGAATGGCAGGAGAAATGGAGGCAAGTTGTCCAGTGATCATCAGCAGAATCAGTCAAAATCATAGCACAAAATCACAGGGAAAGGCACCCTGAAGACTGGGAGAGACGTGGTGAAGGCCAGGCATGGAGGTTCATGCCTTGTAATCCTAGCACTCTGGGAGGCCAAGGCAAGAGGATCACTTGAGCTTAGGAGTTCAAGACCCAGCCTGAGCAAAAAGGAGACAGTTTCTACTAAAAATAGAAAAAACTAGGAGGACGACTGTAACAAAAAATAGCCAGGTGTTAGAGCGGGTGCCTGTAGTCCCAGCTACTCAGGAGGCTGAGGCATGAGAATCGCTTCAGCCCAGGAGTTGGAGGTTGCTGTGAGCTGTGACGCCACGGCACTCTACCCAGGGCACAGAGTAAGACCCTGTCTCAAAAAAAAAAAAAAAAAAAAGAAAAGAAAAGAAAAAAAGAAAGAAAAAGAAAAGAAATGAAACACAGTGGTGGACAAGCAGATGTAATGATAACTCAGGATTTGAAGGACAGAGTTGTTTTGTACCATCTCCTGAAATGTCTGCAAAAGAACTCTGCAAAAATAATGACCTAGCAACCAGTTTGGTTCTTGATCCCTATTTAGGTTTTCAAACACATAAAATGAATACCGGCGCCTTTCCTTCCAGGAGCTCAAGGCATTTTTCAAAATCTGACAGTTTTCCTTGCAACAACCCTGTGAGATTTCAGCCTATTAAAGGGAGGCAAGAAGAACTAAAGGAAGTAATTGAACGTTTTAAGAAAGATGAAAACTTGGAGAAAGCTTCAATTGTTTGACTTCAGGCAAATGGGCACGACGTTATTTTCTCAACAAGAACAAAATGCAGGAGAAATTACTCAAGCAACATGTATTTATTTACTTGCCTATGTTTGCAACTGACAGTGGATTTGAAACATTGCCATGTAATAGATACTTATCAGAACAAAAACGGGGCCAAAATAGTTGCAACAAAAGAGTTGGAAACCAAATGACAAAATGGAATTGCTGTGGGTGGTATTGCCTAACTTGCAGAAACTGAGACCATGCTCCATAGGCATGGAGAAAATGACTTCCGAGATACATATTCCACAAGGAAAAACTGTGCTCAACTCTGGCTTGGTCCTGCTGTGTTTATCAACCATGATCGCAGACCTTATTTTAAGTTTGTGTCAATCGATCAAGATGCAGCATGTGTGAAGGTTCTAAAAGATATTGAACTTGGAGAAGAAATTTCTTGTTACTATGGAGACAGTTTTTTTTTTTTGAGAAATAATGAGTTCTTCAAGTGTTATATTTGTCAAAGATGGGGGGACTGGTGCTTTTAAATCCAGAGGGGGACTGCCTGCACCTGCTCCTGGTATTAATAGCAAATATGGACTCAGAGAACAGATCAGTGTTTAATAGGCTTAAAAAGTTAGGTGACAGCAGCAAAAATTCAGACAGTCTGTCAGCTCTAACACTGATGTACCTATGATTCAGGAAAAAAACAATGCAAGAAAAGTCCTGAAGAAAAGGGACAGTGTCTCCCATGATGGTGAACGTCACTACCGTGAATTCCTGAATCTACCTGCTGCTGGGAGTAGCAGAGGCCAAGTGCAACCTCTGTTGTGGAAAAACAATATTGTAGTCCTATTCTTAGTTAATGCTCAAAGTGAACAAAAAAAAAAAAAGAAAAAGAAGAAGAGTCAATTACTCACTGTTGCTTGTTGAATTCTAATAATGAGTGCAGTGTAATGAAATTAAAAAGACACATCAGGCATGGTTCTAATATATATATATGTTACCTATGCTGTGATCATCTGTTCCAAATGGCAAAATGAAGTTGCTATTGCTCCATTTTACAGATAAGAAAACTGAGGTACAGAGATTCTTATTCACATCCATAACTGCAGTTACCATTGTCAGAGCCAAGGGAAAACTTTCTCTTTGCCTTCTTAAGGTTTGATGAAAATCACTGGCAAGAGGCAGATTAATAGGAGAAAAGGCATACATGTGTATTTGATCATAGTTTTATGTGATAGGGAGCCTTCAAAATAAAGACTCAAAGATACAGGGGAAATTGTTCACTTTACTTAGGTTGAACAAAGTATAGACAACCACATGAAAATATAGTTAGACAAAAATGGTATGGTCTGATGTTAATAGACTGAGTAGAAAAACCCAATAAATCCTTTTTGTCTAGATTCTTTTGTTTTTTCGTTTTTTTTTGAGACAGGGCCTCAAGCTGTCGCCCTGGATGGAGTGCTGTGGCATCACAGCTCACAGCAACCTCCAATTCCTGGGCTCAAGCGAGTCTCTTGCCTCCGCCTCCCAAGTAGCTGGGACTACAGACGTCCGCCACAACGCCTAGCCGTTTTTTGGTTGCAGCCGTCATTGTTGTTTGGCGGGTCTGGGCTGGATTCGAACCCGCCAGCTCAGGTGTACGTGGCTGGCGCCTTAGCCCGTTGAGCCACAGGCGCCGAGCCTGTCTAGATTCTTTTGGACAGTGGTTCTCAACCTTCTTTTTTTTTTTTTTTGTTGCAGTTTTTGGCTGGGGCCGGGTTTGAAATCACCATCTCTGGAATATGGGGCTTTTGCCGTACTCCTTGAGCCACAGGTGCCACCCTCTCAAACCTTCCTAATGCCGCAATCCTTTAATACAGTTCGTGTGGGTCACAACCCACAGGTTGAGAACTCCTGCTTTTGGACATCTCTAAACTTATATTACTGCTGGGGACAGTGGCTCACACTAGCACTCTGGGAGACTGAGGCAGGCAGATTGCCTGAGCTCAGGAGATCAAGACTAGCCTGGGCAAAGTGAGACTGAGACTCCATTTCTAAAAATAGCCAGGTGTGTGGCAGGTGCCTATAGTCCCAGCTACTTGGGAGGCTGAGGCAAGAGGATCACTTGAGCCCAAGAATTTGAGTTTGCTGTGAGTTATGATACTATGGTACTCTACCAAGGGCAACACAATGAGACTTTGTCTCAAAAAAAAAAAAAATTAAACAAACATAGTTTATTTCCAATAACAATCAGATAATTTCCATATCCAATAACATCAGATAATTTCCCTATAGCCAGTTTTTTTATAGCGAAAGGTGGGAGAAAAGTTAGAGTAGTAGGTTTAGATTTTATGACTGGCTTTGAGAGAAAGGGGTTCTGGTTTCTGTGACCTACCTTAGCAAAGAGGAATTCTAGAGTCTATGGCTACCTTTGGGGGATAATGAGACTGAAAGACAGGAGGACAGGAAAAAGTCAGAGAAAAACTTTTGCTTCTAAGGCCACTTCTAAGGCCTTCAATTTGGGGTACTGTTATCAGAATCTCTCTGTTGGGTCTTTGGTGGTTGGAAAATTGAAGAATGAATTCATGGACTGCCATGAGAAAGCAAAAGAACAGGTTTTATTGATAGATAAAGAGAAGGAGGATAAATGCTCCAGCACAGTGGAGGGGGTCCTGAGTGGGCAGCACATTTGTGGTCTCTGTCTAGGGGTTTATGTATAGCTTTTTATATCCTGCAGGCAGAGGGGTTTGGGGAGAATGGAGTATATGTCTAAAATGTGTCATAGCTCTCAGTACTAGGGCTGCCAGCAGACGTTAATGTGAAAACTGCCACTGTGGAGGGGAAGCAGTCCTGATTGGAGCATTCTGCCACTCCCCAGGAGTCACAGCTTAGACGGAACATTGATTAAACCAGTTTGAGAGCCTGGTTGGACCCAGAAGATGAGGTCTGCGTTTGGCCCTAGGTGAAGGGGACCTGCATCACTGTTTTCTGAGTCCCAACACTATCTACATGCCAGTGACTCATCTGGTGTCTACGTGTAATCCAGACCTCTCTTCTGAGCTTCAGGCAGGCATATTTATCATAGCCAGTCTTTTGACACCTCAAAACTCTGCTTTAAACTAGACTTCTGCTTGTCTCCTCAAAACACGCCATCTTTCAGTATAACATTTCTCTTAGTCATTAACTGAAGAAAAGGACAAGGGTCATAAATTTGGAAAGGAAAACTTTATTTTCTCATGAAGGGCTGCAGCCCTGAGGTGGCCATTTGGAGAGGCTGGAAAGCAGAGCCCTGGCCAGAAGCCAGGACGTATGTGCTTCTAGTGAGAGAGGACAATGAGAACAGGAATTTATGCTTAGTGGGGTGGTCGAATATACAAATTTAACAAGCTGTAGGAGGGGTCATGAAAATTTATGAAAGGAGAAACGTGTGTGCTCAATGGAGCTTTATGCCCCTTTATGAGGTCCAAGTTCAAAACATGGTGGGCCTCTGATGCCAGAAAGGTGAAGCAAAGACAGAAAACTCTCCATGCACATCTTCCATAAACTGGCTAAAATTGGGTCGGCACCTGTGGCTCAAGGAGTGGGGCACTGGCCCCATGTACCGGAGGTGGCGGGTTCAAACCTGGCCCCAGCCAAAAACTGCAAAAAAAAAAAAAAAAAAAAAAAACTGGCTAAAACCACTTCATGGTTGATGGTCTCCTGTTAGAAAGAATGCTGGTCAGTGGTAGTGCTGAAACTACAGGGAGGAGTCGATTACCAGATTGGTTTCTGTTTAGCCTTCAAGGAAAAAAAGCCTGATGGAGAGGGTATATAATGAGGTGTGCCTGACCTCCTATACCATCATGGCTGGGAACTCAGTTTTAGGGTTTCTCTGTGGTCCCTCTGTGGGGTGGGGTGGGGAGACTTAGGCAGGATTTTATTTTAGTTCACATAGTGAATCACGAGCTAGATGAGGGAGCCAGAACCCAAGGAGCCCTTCCTGGTACTCTTCTCATCTTGACCTTTTTCATCTCAATTCTTTCTAGATTGCTGACATCTGGCTTTGTTTTTTTTATTGTTGAATCATAGCTGAGTACATTAGTGCAATCAAGGGGTACAATGTGCTGGTTTCATATACAATCTGAAACATTTTCATCTAACTGTTTGACATAGTTATCATGGCATTTTCTTATTATTATTATTTTTTTTTTTTTTGAGACAGAGCCTCAAGCTGTCACCCTGGATAGAGTGCTGTAGCATCACAGCTCACAGCAACCTCCAATTCCTGGACTCAAGCGAGTCTCTTGCCTCCGCCTCCCAAGTAGCTGGGACTACAGGTGCCCGCCACAACGCCCAGCCATTTTTTGGTTGCAGCTGTCATTGTTGTTTGGCGGGCCCGGGCTGGATTTGAACCCGCCAGCTCAGGTGTACGCGGCTGGCGCCCTAGCCCGCTGAGCCACAGGCACTGAGCCATTTTCTTAGTTATTGTATGAAGACATTTGTATTCTGCATATAATAAGTTTCACCTGAACCCATCTAAGATGCACCGTAGGTGTGGCCCCACCTTAATCCTCCCTCCACCATCCTCCCCCCTCCCCTCCCCTCCCTTGCCACTTTCCCCATATTCTTATGCTATAATTGGGTTATAGCCTTCATATGAAAGCTATAAATTAAAAAATAATAATAAAAAATAAAAATAAAAAAGGAAAGCTATAAATTAGCTTCATAGTAGGGCTGAGTACATTGGATACTTTTTCTTCCTGACTTTTGGCTTTTTAACTCCATGTCTTTCACCAACCACTAGCCAAATGCAATTTAATAGAATCGTTTGGTATGTGTGTCAGTATTTGCTTCTACAAAACTCCATTCCATACTCCCAGTATTCTGGAGGCAGAGGCAGGAGTGTTGCTTGAGCCCAGGAGTTTGAGGCTGCAGTGAGCTATAAATGTGCCTATGAATAGCCTTTGCACTCTAGCCAGGGATGACAGAGAGACCCCATCTCAAAACAGAAAACAAAAAAACCATTCCTCTCTAGCCAGCTCCTTCTCCAATCTCCAAACTTTAGCCAATGCCTTTCAATCCCGTCACACTTCATCTTTAACCTTTCCATGGTTTTTCTTGCCCCTAGCTTGACCTAAATTAAAAACTGCTAAAGACAGAGCTTCTTTATGTGACAAGGAAGTAGAGTGACTAATACGGCTGGCTTATTCCAGTTGTTGCTTATGACTAGTACTTGAATGAAGAAATTGTATTTTCCCACTGCGTGGAAAATTACTTTAAAGAATTACTAAAGAATACTTTAGTTGGAAACCATGCGTTGTTTAGAGCAAACCTTTAAGGTTATCTGATTCTCATTCCTCGGGCCTTTTCATTGTGTCTTACTTTGTTTCATTGCTTTTGAGTTATTTTACAAAAAAAGTGGTAGAAATGCAAAATAATTATGCAATGTGGACATGCCAATGAATTCTGAAGGTCAGGGTTCATTCAATTAACCCCTCTCCTCCACTATAGAAGCAGCCAGTTTCATTTGCATATTTATTTCAACATTTCTGGCTTACAAATGTGCCTATTCTTTGAACCAACATAAATATCTGTCTGGTAACTTCATTAAATGAGTTAAATAAACTCTATAATGTAGTTCATACCTTTATGACAGTCAGACTTTTACTTTACCTTTTTTTAGAGTCATAAGGCACTCTCTACTTGGCTGTTGGTACTCCAGTCTCTCTGGCTCCCTTTTTGGTCCTTTGTAAGCACCATGTTCCTTCCCACTTCAGAGACATTCTTTTGACTAGAAACTCTCTTTCTTTCTTTCTTTTTTTTTTTTCCTTTTTGTTTTGAGACAGAGTCTCACTCTCACCTAGGCTAGAGTGCAACCTCAAACTCCTGAGCTCAAGGGATCTTTCTGCCTAGGCCTCCCAGAGTGCTAGGATTACAGGCTGAGCCAATGCACGTGGCCTTGGAACTCACTTTCATCTCAGGTGCTCTTCATCCCTTCTTCCTTTAGTAAATTTTTTTTTAATCCTGCAGATCTCTGCTCAAGGATCATTTGCTGAAAAGCCTTTCCAGGCTTTTCTAAGTGGGTTACAGTCTATTATTAGAGGCTCTTAGAGCACAGGCAGCACTTGTTAGAGTTTTACATTTTGTTGGTGGGATTAGTTAACACTCTGAGTAACACAATTAACACTTTTCTGTCTGGCTGGGGGCAATGCATGATAACAGCATAGGGGGTCTGCTCAAAACATCCCCAGGCCTCTGGCCCAGGGCTTGGCACCTGTAGTATTGGGAAGAAGGAAAATTTCCCTGTTGACCTAGGAAGTTTTGCTGAAAAGTCAACTCCCATAAAGCCAGATTAATAAGAGAAAAGCTATACAAATTTTATTGTTACTGTACCCACAGGGAGAATGACAGAATGATTGTCCAATATCCCAATAAGACCCAAATACTTATCAATCTTCGTGGGTGGGGGGGCAGGTGTGAAGGCGAGATGAGAAATACAGGTAATTCTGTTGGAAGGCAATAAATGGCTACTAGGCGGATGGGAATAGATACTTGGAGAATGAATGGATGGGGGGGGCAGAGACATTGACTTGTAAATGATTTTCCTTGAAAATTAAATTTACCGGAGAGGGAGAGATGGGGATTATTTTGAAAATGGGTTGGGTCAGGTCTGGTGGCATTCTTGATCCTCTTTCCTGCAATAGCTAATAAGATAACAGGGAGGGGAAGGAAGGAAGACGATTCTTCTCATTGGGTTCCTCTAGCCTTCATGGAGATAAGAGGAATGCACCTTCCACTGCCTGTTGACCTCTGACAGCCTTAAATCCAAATTGTTCTTTATAATTGCCTGCACCTGTTCAGTGGATACACAATTGATATTTTAGACAGATTTTTGACTGCAATTGCTTAGGAGAAAGGTGGACTGAAAGTCCATACCTGGGAGTCATCAGCATGGAGGTACAGCCCTGAAAATGCACAGGAACAAAGCCCTCGGGTTAAACAAGATGATGGCTGTTGGGGACCTTGTGAAGGTGGGATAATTGGACTGAAGGCAAATGACAGTCACCTGCAGGGGGAGGAAGTAGAAACAATAGAGATGGCACTGCCACTAAGTTTTATGCTGAATGTGAGGTGGCACCATAGTTAATTCTTTAATAACACAATTGTATTATGCATGCTTTTTTGACTGACTGAAAAGCAAGGATTTACAGGTAGCATTGAAACTAGCAAGAACATCGGGTGGCACCTGTGGCTCAGAGGAGTAGGGCGCTGACCCCATATGCCGGAGGTGGTGGGTTCAAACCCAGCCCCAGCCAAAAACTGCAAAAAAAAAAAAATATCAAGAACATGGGGATTGTGTAGTGCTTACCTTTGAAACCACAGGCCTTGAAGGAATGTGTGGTGTAGATGTGTGTGCCAATCTTTTAAATGCAAATAAGTTATTTGTAACTCTTCCTAAGGCTTTTTTTTTTTTTGACAGAGCCCCTTGACTTTACCCTAGCTCACAGCAAGCAAACTCAACCTCCTGGGCTTCCTGCCTCAGCCTCAAAGAGGCTTGGACTATTTGCAATGGCCACAATCCCTGCTAATTTTTCTTTTCTTTTCTAGAAACCCGGGTCTTGCTCTTGCTCAGGCTGGTCTCTCTCCTGAGCTCAAGGGATTCTCCTGCCTCAGCCTCCCAGAGTGCTAGGACTACAGGTGATGCCACAGTACTTGGCCCAGGCTTTCTTTTTTTTTGAGACAGAGCCTCAAGCCGTCACCCCGGATAGAGTGCCGTGGCATCACAGCTCACAGCAACCTCCAACTCCTGGGCTCAAGCGAGTCTCTTGCCTCCGCCTCCCAAATAGCTGGGACCACAGGCGCCTGCCACAACTCCCGGCCATTTTTGGTTGCAGCTGTCATTGTTGTTTGGCGGCCTGGGCTGGATTCGAACCTGCCAGCTCAGGTGTGCGTGGCTGGTGCCTTAGCCCGTTGAGCCACAGGCGCCAAGCCAGGACCAGGCTTTCTTATGCTTAATGTCTTGATCATGGGTAGCAAACTAGAGCTCTAGGGTTTATGCAGCCTGTAATTTTTTTAAATTTGACTTAAATTTCTTTAACAAGAGACTTCTGGCTCTCAGGAATACTCATCCATTTATGGTGGCACATGACCTGCCTGGGCTGTGTGGCCTTAGGAGCTTGGGACCCCACCTCAGCCTAAAAGTTTTCTATGCTTTGCACAGTGGGAGGGAGGGAAGGAGAAATAAAGGTTGTTTTCTGAGCTGATAAGATTAGAGTTACAGTGTATTGTCTGTGAAGCTGTATGAAATCAATTCTAAAACTAGACGGGATTTAGTCGCTTTCACCCAGAATAAATAGCCCTTGCTCACTTTCCAAGGTCAAGCCAGCCCCATTCACCACTTCCTATTCATTTAGAAACCAGGAAGGCTCATAATTTAGGCTGACATTGCCCCGGGAGGGCACAGCAGAGAAGACAATAGCTGTTGCAATCTTTCTTTTCCTTTTTAAAACCTGTAGTATTTGCACCGTCACTTTCACATTCCTCTTTCTAAATATCTTTATGTGCCTACATCAGAAGACTGTCAAAAAAGTGTGATCCGCAGCTCTCAATGGTCTGTTTTGCCTGTAAACGAGAATGAAGCTGAGACCTTTGGGCAGAAACAGCTCTTAAGGGATGTGGAGCCTGGCAGCCCCTTAACCAGAGTTAACAATTAGGTGAAATCAGGTTGCGCAAGGAAATTAAAAAAATAACAGATTCACATTCTTCCTCTTCCCCAGTTTGCACGTGGGGGTCGGTGGCTGGCAGGAGCGGACGCAAGTATGTCAACCCCAGCCGGCAAACTCTCCAGGCAGAAACTGTCTTTTGTCATTTTATGTGGAGTCAGTGGGAAAGTTGCCCTGTAGCAATTTCTCCGGGTTTCCTTCGCCTGGCCAGAGGACTGTTTGGCCGCTCACCCAGCGTTTACCTGTTCGGTTAATAAGATGATGGCTAAGCGTCCGCCCTTGGAAAGGCGCTCGCGCACGGGGCGCACCGCGCGAGACCGGGTGGCGGGGACAGCGACTGCAGACTGACGGAGACCCGACTCCTTGGAGGCCCCTCCCCCAGGGATGCTGGGGGCGCTGCGCGGTTCCCTGCGCCGGGCCCTGGCGCGCGGCCCGGGGTCGTGGCCCCCAGCGCCGCGCGGAGGGTGTGTCCGGGCTTGGCCGCGCCGCCCGCTGTCGCGGCCGCTCGCGCGCACTGTGCCACCGGCGCGGCCCGCAGCAGCCGCGCGCGCCCGCAGCCTGCCCATGGCCGGTCCGCCCTGCGCCACCGCGACCCTCGCGCTCCAGGTACGGCGCACACGGGCGTCTGCGGGAGGGGGGAGGATCGGAACCCCCGGCCCGGCCCGGCGCGCTGCTGCGGCTTCCCGCACCGTCCTCCTTCGCCGCCGCCGCCACCCAGGCGTCTCCTTTTCCCGCATCCCTGCCGGAGGATAGAGTCCCCGCCTGCGAGCGCTCTTCGGAGAGGTTCCCGCGGCCAGGTGTAAGGTCTAACCCCCGATGGGTGGCCCACTGCGGAGCGCGGCGGGGACAGCGGCGAGGACGTGAGGACGGCCACGCAGGGCGCTCTGGGGGGGCGGAGGCTCGGGGCTGCCGGAACCCAGGGCCCCAGCCTGCGAGCCTTCGCCACCCAAACACGCTGACCGCAGTCTTCTGCCCTACGGATCCCTTTCTTCCACCTCCTCCTAGTTATTTAGCAGAGTAGGTTGTATGGTTTTTTAAGGCTGCTCGCTTTCCCAAGTGGTCCCCCTTTCCTGACTCTCTACCTTTTAAATTGCGCCTTTGATACCTGGAGGTTTCGTCCTTGAGGTGTGGCATCCGGGGACCCTGCCCTGGGAGCAAATGGTTTACCCGGGCCCCAATCCTTCTGCAGGCTCGCTATTGTGCGCCAGTGATTGACAAGACCACGAGGTCCAGTGCGCCCAGGAGATTTTTTTTTTTTTTTTTAAATAAATAGCTTAAAACCCACGTCTAGACTATTTTCTGGGACATAAGGGAGACAATTGGCTTCTTGTTCCTTGCTGGTTAACCCTGGCTCTGCAGGGCTGACCTGGAATTTAACCGGTCGTCCCTAAGCCGGCGCGGGTGGACAAATCGGCGGCGACCTCGGCGGGGTGGGAATGGAGCGCGGCCCTCGCGGGCGCTCTGGTCCAGGCGCGGCCAGCGCCCGGCTGTTGGCGTGTCTGATCCCCCCTTTGTGTTAGCTTGAGCGCCGGCGGTCATGGTGAGCGTCGTGTCCGTTGCTTTGATTACCCAGGCCCCCCGTTTCCCACCTGGATTTACTTATTGACGGTTTTTGAATTCTTCTTTAAGGACTGCGGTAAGGGATGCTCGGCAGAATGCGCCGGAGAAGGAGGCTCCAGAAGGGTGGCGGAGACTTTCTCGGTAAGTGGCTTGCCGAAGCTTGTCTGAGTAAATCCGTTTTCTGTTGAGGTATGGGGACATTTTCACTGTGTAGGTTATAGGGTACGTGGCACGTGCTGCCATGCATTTTTAAATTGCGCTTTTAGTGGGGGGGGGGGTAAAAAGCCATTTGGGAGGCGATAGTATATTCATCACATCATAAATTACCTAGCAGGTTAATTACTTATTTCATGAGTCCTAAATTTTTCTTGGGAAATCGTCAATGAGTGAAAATTACCCTACGTGTTTTATCTGTGATTATATAATAAGAATAACCTTTCACTCTACTGTGGAAAAGGTTAAACTGATTGTGATTTTTCTCTAAGTAGCAGGTCTTATTTTCTTTTCTGTTTGAATTATGGGGTTTTATATTCAACAATCTCATGCTTTGTGGGGATAGTGAGGAGTAAATGAGATAGGAGTCTCATAGAAGTACTTTGAAAATCATAAAAATACAAGTGCATGCTTTATTATTATTTTCGCTATACATCACTATCACCTCCCCAACTATGGAGTTTCTGCTTCTCTTTATACCTACCCTTGTGCCTGGTTCAGTCACTGTAAATTGTCCGTCACAGCACAGAGTGTTCTAATGATCTCACATCCTGGCAGAGGTCAGCAAGGGAGTGAAGCTTGACTCAACAATCTCATAAGCACTCAGTCCCAACACAGTGTGCCAGGGCCTGTGCTAGGCATTGGAAATCCAAAGATAAATTCAAGACAAGGTCTTTGCTCACAAGGATTTTTTCAAGTGAAAATAGAATATAGCAATTTCTGTACTAAAGTGATTTCTTTACTAAAGATGATATCCTCTATAGCCCAATAGCAGATCTATGCTGTTAATCCATGAAGATTAAGCTCTAATACATTTGAGGATGTACATGCTGAGATATGGGTTCTTAAAAGAGTGAGGTAAAAGGTTCAGGTCGTTCAGGTCTATAATCCTAGCACTTTAGGGAGGCTGAGGTGGGAGGATTGCTGGACGTCAAGTGTTTGAGACCAGTCGGAGCAACATAGCAAGACCCCATCTCTACAAAAAATAGAAAAATTAGCTGGGTGCACAACTGTTGTCTCAGCTATTTGGGAGGCTGAGGCAAGATGATGGCTCGAGCCCACAAATTGGAGGTTGCAGTGAGCTATGATGACATCACTGCACTCTAACTTGGGTGACAGATCAAGATCGTGTCTCAAAAAAAAAAAAAGGCACACCCACTTGATAATCTCTAAGACTCATACAGTATTTAAATTCCTCAAAGAGAATAGATAAATAAAATTTTTCCTGAAAGACCTTATGCTTTGACAGAATTATTTGCAAAGTAAAAAATTGATTCTTAAATAATCTTTCTATTCAGATTTCTAAATTTAGGTTTTAGTTAAGGGGAGATTGTATATTGACACTCATGTATCAGAGCATGATGAGGCAAATGTAATATGATTTGATAATTCGGGGGAGAAAAATGGTGGCTTTTATAGACCATTTTTGTTTTTGACATTTATTCTTTATTTTTAATTGATACATAGTATTTTTACAAATTTTTGGGTACATGTAATACATTATTGCAGGCATAAACTGTGTAATGATCAAGTTTGGGCATTTGGGTATTTATTTGGGTGTTTATCATTTTTAGTGTTGGGAACATTTCAAGCCCTTCTAGCTACTTTGAAATATACAATACCTTGTTTTTAACTAGAACTTTAATTAGAACTTATTTCTTCTATCTAACTAAATGTTGTACCCATTAGTCAACCTTTCTTTATCCATACACCCTTCCCATCCGCTGGTATTTATCATTCTGTCCTCTACCTCCACAAGATCAAGTTTTGTAACTCCCACGGAAGAGTGAACACATGAGATATTTGTCTGCCTGTGCCTGGCAACTTAACATAATGATCTCTACTTCCATCCATGTTGCTGCAAATGACGCGATTTCATTCTCTTTTTATGGCTGAATAGTATGTCCGTATAATATATGAAACATTTTCTTTTTCCTTTTGTCCATTCGTTGATGAACAGTTAGGTTGATTCCATACCTTTGCTGTGATGAATAGTGCTGCAATTAACATGGGAATGCAGTTCTCTCTTTTATGTACTGATTTATTTACCTTTGAACAAATACCCAAGTAGTGGGTTTGCTGGGTCATGGGATAGTTCTATTTTTAGTTTTTCTTTTTTGAGAAATCGCCTTACTGTCTTCCATAATGGCCATACAGATTTGCATTCCTTCTAACAGTATGTAAGAGTTCCCTTTTCTCTCCATCCTCAACCAGCGTCTCTTATTTTTTATCTTTTCAGTGTAGGCCTATTGTTTTCAGTGTAGGTTCTTTTGACTGAATATGGCTACAACAGTGCTCAGATGCTGTCAATCAAACTGCATTTCCCTACCCTAGGGAATTTGTTCCTCATTTCGGAACAAATGATTACCCAACCAGAAACTTTGCATTAGGAAATTATTGTTCTTATTGTTTTTGTCAGTATTTAGTGTCATTTCACAATCAGTTGTGACATTCCAAATTTTTCCACAAGCATATGATATGAAACATCATCAGAGCATGTGGAGTACGGGAAAGAGATTAATTATGCAGGAGAGGGCGGTGCCTGTGGCTCAGAGGAGTAGGGTGCCAGCCCCATATGCCAGAGGTAGTGGGTTCAAACCCAGCCCTGGCCAAAAAAAAAAAAAAAAAATTATGCATGAGAAAGTATCATTTTACAAATACTGTTATTTTTATCTACCTTTGGAAAGGAAATCCTGAAAAAAAATTATTTTTAAAGACTACCAGTAAACATGTAATAAACAATTGTTATCTGTTTTGTTGTGTGGCTTCCCCGCCAGAGCTGCGTTTTGTATCTACTAAAAACCAGTCACACGTTCAGTTGATACTGTTTGTTTACTTCGTTTTGTATCAACTAAAAACCAGTCACACACTCAATTGATACTGTTTGTTTACTTCGTTTTGTATCAACTAAAAACCAGTCACACACGTTCAGTTGATACTGTTTGTTTACTTTGAATTCCATCCAGCTGTATCCCCTAGTTATTTTGGTGTTCTTAAGTTGTTAAAAGCAGTGTTTTTAGTTCTCAAAGTTTCAGAACTTTTTTCAAAAAAAAGAGTTCTTGATGAAATTCTGAAGCCATTCAATCTTGCATTACTTTGGAAAAACTGGATGTAGAGCATTCCTTAGGTACAAATCAGAAAGTTAGGAGGTTATTATTCATATCATTAAGAAATCACATGTTTTGAAAAGGAATGTATGTAGTGGTTTACTGAAGTAGAACTCATACCTGGTGATTTAATCACTTATTTTTAATTTTCTGAAAATTTCCTTGGTATTATGAAATTATAATTACAAGAAGACCAAGTGGGTCATGTGGGTGGCTCTAGAGAGAGTTCAGAAAACTAACATTTATACATACTGGGCCACAATCCTTTTTACCTACTCTGATGTTTCTGTTTTTGTCTTGTGTCTTACTAACCCCCTCTTTTTTTTTGGAGAGACAGAGTCTGACTCTGTGGCCCTTGGTAGAGTGCCGTGGCGTCACACAGCTCACAGCAACTTCCAACTCCTGGGCTTAGGCGATTCTCTTGCCTCAGCCTCCCAAGTAGCTGGGACTACCAGCACCTGCCACAACGCCCAGCTTTTAACCCCCTCTTTTTACTAAGAAACATTTACCAGTAGTTCGAGTAGAAGAAAATTCACATAAAATTTGTCTTAGGATACTGACGTGTTTCCAGATTTTTCTTACCCTACCATCCTCCCCATCCGCTAAAGAAAGCTAACCACAGCAAAATCACAAGTGCTTCATTGTGCAAGAATACTGTGAAACTATTCATGTAATAAAAAGTTTGTGCTAGGATTTCACTCCCTTTAAAACCAGGCCATCTTCTGTGAATGAATCTGTCATTCATTATAGGATATATCTGACACAAGCCTGATATTTTCAGTATTTAAGAAACTCTTTACTATGCTAGCTTTGGAGATGTAACTGTAAATGCTTCAGCCAGAGTTCTGTTTTTTGCTTTTTTTTTTTTGAGACAGAGCCTCAAGCTGTCACCCTGGATAGAGTGCTGTGGCATCACAGCTCACAGCAACCTCCAATTCTTGGGTTCAAGCGAGTCTCTTGCCTCTGCCTCCCAAGTAGCTGGGACTACAGGCTACCACCACAATGCCAGGCCATTTTTTGGTTGCAGCCGTCATTGTTGTTTGGCGGGTCTGGGCTGGATTCGAAGCCGCCAGCTCAGGTGTATGTGGCTGGTCAGCCAGAGTTCTTGTCTAAACCGTATAGAGCAGGGGCTGGCAACCTTTATAAAAGGGCCAGATAGTAAATACTTTAGGTTTTAGGACCATCAGGCTTCTATCACAACTAGTGGACTATACCGCCACCTCAGGGAAAAGAATGGTGTCGCAGTGTTCCAGGCTTCACCTGCAGGTGAAGTTTGCCTGACCCTTACCTGGTCTAGAGGATAATGGGAGAGAACGGGATTGAGAGATCAGAACAATTTAGGCGGACTGTATCCTTTTAAATATATTTGTGACCCTTAGTAAAGGGTTTTAAGTTAATTTCTTTACTTGGATTAAATGGTAGAGGTAGAAGAAACTCAATTTTCTATTGAAACCTGGCATGTTACTGGCATGTTACAAAGCAGCATTACTAGACTAGCATGAACATTACAGAAGTGTCTTGTCCTTAAGCTTTCTGGTTGTTTTAGAATTTTTTTCAGCCTGAATATTATTCTAAAAATAAACTGCTTGTCATTCATAATATGTCAAGTGACTAAGGTAGCTGTAAGGCAGTGAATGAAATAGAAGTAATTAGATCATTTAAAAAATAACGATAAAGGCAGGTGCCGTGGCTCATGCCTGTAATCCTAGCACTATGGGAGGCCGAAGCAGGGGGATCAGCCCAGGAGTTCAAGACCAGCCTAGACAACATAATAAGACCCTGACTCTACAAAACAACAAAAATAATAATTAGGCAGGCCTGGTGGCACCTGCCTTCCTGTAGTCTCAGCTACTTGGGAGGCTGAGGCAGGAGGATGGCTTGAGCCCAGGAGTTGGAGGTTGTGGTGAGCTATGATTGTGTCACTACATTCCAGCCTGTAAGTGAGATCCTGTCTCATTAAAAGAAAAAAGTTAAGAGTTGATGATATAAAGTGAAGTTCTGTGTTTAATTTGGGGGAAATGAATATTTCTGTGTACTAGAAGAAGTATAACTTATCATTCCTTAAACTTGCTAACAGGTTCAACTTGTCCTTGGTTTTTCATCTGGTGAAAAAAAACTGGGCGGTGCCTGTGGCTCAGCGAGTAGGGCGCCGGCCCCATATACTGAGGGTGGTGGGTTCAAATCCGGCCCCGGCCAAACTGCATCAAAAAATAGTTGGGCGTTGTGGCGGGCGCCTATAGTCCCAGCTACTCGGGAGGCTGAGGCAAGAGAATTGCCTAAGCCCAGGAGCTGGAGGTTGCTGTGAGCTGTGTCTCCACAGCACTCTACCGTGGGTGACAAAGTGAGACTCTGTCTCTATTTAAAAAACAAAACAAAAAGAAAGCTCTTTCCCCTATGGTTTTTTTTTTTTTTTTGCAGTTTTTGGTGGGGACTGGGTTTGAACCCGCCACCTCTAGCATATGGGGCTGGCGCCCAACTCCTTTGAGCCACAGATGCCGCCCTTCCCCTGTGTTTTTTGTCAGCATCCTACAGCCGTTCTAAAGTTGGCAGTTGTGTTGTGCGTGTACAATTTGTTGCTTGCATTTTTAGCCATTTGTAACGGGCAAACTGGGTATATGGAGTTGTTTTCTGTTATTTCTGTAATTTATTTTTCTTTGAATAAGAAGTCCTTTGTTCACATTTCCTCAACACAGAAGGGAGGTTTCATGCATTAGTGTTTGTTCTCTGCTTTTCTCTTTTCAAAGAAAACATTTGCTTCACTCTGTTCGTTTCTACAGCGCGGGCAGAGGATTTTGAAGGCTCGTGCTGAGAACTCTTTGAGGAAAATGGAGCATAGCTATTGTCAACTGGAAGTTCGTTTCTTCCCTAACAAATGCTTATGTGCGTTGCTGTTTTTATTATGGGAGACACCCCTTTCTTCTTTCCCCAGGGCTCAACACGAGTCCTGTCGTGAGAATGAAGAAGGTGTCCTCTTTCTGCATCATTTTACCTTGTCTACAATTTTGTCTTTGTTTCTAAATATCACTGACATTTGGTTCTGATAATCTATCAGGCAGAGTTCATTGGCTGCATTTTGAATGCGGGCAAGATTTTTCAAGGCTCGCATAATGTTAAATTTGTGTGTTAGTTTTCAACATTTAAAAGTCAAGTGAGTTCGCTTTTTGCCCTCTGTGTCATGTAGCCAATGGGAGTTTGGTGACTCTTGTTTAATGGTGCTCATGTTTCTTCCCCAGGCTAAAGATCTAATAATCACACCAGCCACCATTTTAAAGGAAAGACCAGACCCCAATACTTTGGTTTTCGGAACTGTGTTCACGGACCACATGTTGACGGTGGAGTGGTCCTCGGAGTTCGGGTGGGAGAAACCTCACATCAAGCCTTTCCAGAACCTGTCCTTACACCCTGGCTCCTCATCTCTGCATTATGCCGTGGAAGTAAGTTTGTGGGAATTCCTGGTAATGGCATACTTGTTCTTCACTGTGGGTACTCAGGAACTCCCAGCCTAAAATAACTTTGGGTCTGTATGGGTTTTATCGTGTTTACTACAGGAAGTTGAAAATGTCTCTTAGAATTTTTGTTTTTTGAGAAAGTCTCATTATGTCGCCCTCGGTAGAGTGCTGTGGCGCCACAGCTCACAGCAACCTCAAACTCCTGGGCTCAAGTGATTCTCTTGCCTCAGCCTCCCAAGTATCTGGGATTACAGGTGTCTGCCACAATGCCCAGCTATTTTTTCTTGGTTGCAGTTGTCATTGTTGTTTAGCAGGCCTGGGTTGGGCTCCAGCCCGTCAGCCTCGGTATATGTGGCCGGCACTCTACCCACTGAACTATAGGCACCAAGCCAACGACCATCATTTCTAAAATTATCTTTTATCACATTTCTGGAGGTTGATATAGGCCAGTCTCCACTGTTACATTGGCCTGATTCTTATAATAAACCAGTTAATATTATACATTTCTCCTGCTGGTTCTTTTCTAGTTAAACCCTGATTGATAGACTAATAGATTTTTTAAAAAATATATAGAGTACTGGGAGGTGCCTGTGGCTCATCGAGTAGGGCGCCGGCCCCATATACTGAAGGTGGTGGGTTCAAACCCAGCCTTGGCCAAACTGCAAAACAGGAAAATAGCCCGGGCGTTGTGGCGGGCACCTGTAGTCCCAGCTACTTGGGAGGCTGAAGCAAGAGAATCGCCTAAGCCCAGGAGTTGGAGGTTGCTGTGAGCTGTGTGATGCCATGGCACTCTACCGAGGGCGATAAAGTGAGACTGTCTCTACAAAAAAAAAATATATATATATATATATGTGTGTGTGTGTGTGTGTGTGTGTGTGTATACACATACAGTATGGAAACTTCATTGAGTATGGTTTCAAATTCCACAGTGCAACTAACCTTTAAAGAACTACCACTTGTTGTCTCGGCACCTGTAGCTCAGCGGCTAGGGCGCCAGCCACATACACCAGAGCTGTCAGGTTTGAATCCAGCCTGGGCCTGCCAAACAATGACAACTACAACCAAAAAATAGCCAAGCATTGTGGCAGGCCGCTGTAGTCTCAGCTACTTGGGAGGCCGAGGCAAGAAAATCGCTTAAGCCCAGGAGTTGGAGGTTGCTGTGAGCTGTGACATCACGGCACTCTACCCAGGGCCACAGCTTGAGGCTCTGTCTCAAAAAACAAAAAGAAATGTATACACGTTTTAAGGGATATTATCTGCCTGATCATTACTTCTTGAAGTCAGATTGAGTCAACTGCACTGGCCCAGCATACCTAGACATTGTTAGCACATCCACTTTCCCTGCAATTTGTATATTTGGGGGAATGATTGATTTTGTTTCCAACAAGATTGCTTAAAATGTGTGTCTATTTCTTGTCACTGTGTGTGTGTGTGTGTGTGTGTGTGTGTGTGTGCACGCATAATAGACATAGAGCACAAATAGAAAAGTGAATAAGAGACTAGAACGCAGAGGCACTTCAAATGAGAGAACATATCCAACTGAGCAATGAACATACGAGAAAGGTATTCCAGTGGAAAATAACATTACGATACTGTTACACTACATTGGGTAAAATGTTTAAAACCTGATGATCGTAAGAGTTAATAAGGTTCAGGAATGAAGGAAACACTTATTCATGCATGGTGGTTATGAAAATTTGGTAAAATAGACTGGGTGCGGTGTTGGCTCCTGCCTGTAATCCTAACACTCTTTTTTTTTTTTTTGAGACAGAGCCTCAAGCTGTCACCCTAGATAGAGTGCAGTGGCATCACAGCTCACAGCAACCTCCACTTCCTGGGCTCAAGCGAGTCTCTTGCCTCTGCCTCCCAAGTAGCTGAGACTGCAGGCGCCCGCCACAATGCCCGGCCATTTTTTGGTTGCAGCCATCATTATTGTTTGGCAGGCCCGGGCTAGATTCGAACCCACCAGCTCAGGTGTACATGGCTGGCGCCTTAGCCCATTGAGCCACAGGTGCCAAGCCAATCCTAACACTCTCAAGAGGCCAAGGTGGGCGGGTCACCTGAGCTCACGGGCTGGAGACCAGCCAAAGCCAGAGCGAGACCTCGTCTCTAAAAATAGCCCAGCATTGTGGCAGGTGCCTGTAGTCCCAGCTACTCGGGAGACTGACACAAGAGAATCTCTTGAGCCCAACAGTTTGAGGCTGCTGTGAGCTATGACACCATGGCACTCTAATGAGGGCGACAAAGTGAAACTCTGTCCCCCCAAAAATAAAAATTTGGTAAAACAACTATGGAAAATAGTTTCCCCTTTCTTTTAAAATTGAAAATGTAGGTGTGATCCCACCAATTGCCCTCCCTACGGTGCATCTTAGTAGGGTGCTGGTGAAACTTATTAAATGTAGAGTATCAATGTTTTATATAGTGATTAAGAAAATGCTATGAGGGCTATCTCTCACAGTACGATCAAAATGTTTCTGATTGTATATGAAGCACATTCTGCCCTATGATTGCACCAATGTACACAATAATGATTTAATAAAATTATTAAAAAAAACAAAACTAAAATTGAAAATGTATCCTATGACCAACAGTATCATTCTTAGGTTTATCCTTCAGCAGCAGTTCTCAAATTTTTTGGTCTCAGAATGCCTATAAAATTATAAGGCTTTAAGGAAACTTTATTTAAATAATCGTTTATCAATACTTGCTATATTTGAAAATGACAATTATAAAATTTCAAACTTATTTATTAACAGTAGATCATGACACATTAACACAATACTTTGATAAAACAGAACTATATTTTTAGAAAGAATTAGTGTATGCCTCTGATTTAAATTCTATTTCAAATGTTTTTAGCTTCACAGAAGGTAGCTGGATTCACATACCTGCTACTGCATTCAATCCCTTGCAATATGCTGATTTGGTTGCAGTGCATAAAGAAAAGCCACTCCCACAAACACGCAACTGTCATAAGGAAAAGTATTTCTTTTCTTTTTGAGACAGGTGTGAGCCACCGTGCCTGGCTGGGAAAAGTATTTCTAATAGCCTTTTCAGCTGACTATATATATATATTCTTCTTTGATAGTGCTCCCGAGCTCAACAAGTGGTAATTTTTCTTTTCCTTTTTCTTTTTTTGAGACGGTATCACAGCTCACAGCAACCTCAAACTCCTGGGCTTAAGTGATTCTCTTGCCTTGGCTTCCCAAGTAGCTGGGACTACAGGAGCCCATCACAATGCCCGGCTATTTTTTGGTTGCGGTTGTCGTTGTTTGACAGGCCCGGGCTGGATTCGAACCCGCCAGCTCTGGTGTATGTGGCTGGCGCCTTAGCCGCTTGAGCTACAGGTGCCGAGGAGCCACGTGTATACATTTCTTTGACATCTTCTGTATATGCACCTAACATTGGAGCTTCGAGGTACATAAAGCAAATATTATCAGAGCTAAAAAGAGAGACAGACCCCAATAAACCTGGCAGACCTAAACATTCTATTTTTATCATGAACACAGGGTGTATTTGTGTCCATACTGCTCCCAGTGAGTCTTATACCTTCAGATGATTATTTATTGTACCTGAATATTTACCTTTCTCTAGGTTCAGAAAGGTCTGTTACTGTGTCTTTGAATAAACTTTTTTTCTACCCTAGTCTCTCTCTCTACCGTCTCTTTAAGGCCAGTAACTCTTAGGTTTGCTCTTTTGAAACTATTTTGTAGATCTTGTAGGTGTGCTTCATTCTTATTTATTCTCTTTTCTTTCTCTTCTGTGTATTTTCAAATAGCCTGCCTTCAAGCTCACTAATTTTTTCTTCTGCTTGGTCAATTATGATGCATTTTTCAATTTGTCAGTTAAATTTTTTTTTTTTTTTTTTGGAATGCTGAAACAGTAGAAATTTATTTTCTTCTGGTTCTGGAGGCTGGAAGTCCAAGATCAAGGTGTTATTTGTTTTTTCTCAGGCCTCTTCTTGACTTGTACAGAGCTGCCTTCCAGCTGTGTTGTCTCATGCTCTTTTTTTTTTTGAGACAGAGTCTCACTATGTCGCCCTGGGTTGAGTGCTGTGGTGTCACAGCTCACAGCAACCTCAAACTCTTGGGCTTAAGCAATTCTCTTGTGTTAGCCTCCCAAGTAGCTGGGACTACAGGCACCCACCACAATGCCTGGTTATTTTTCTGTCGCAGTTGTCATTGTTGTTTAGCAGGCCTAATTTGAACCCACCAGCTTAATGTATGTGGCTGGTGCCCTAACCATTGTGCTGTGGGTGCCGAGCCTGTCAATTAAATTCTAGAATGCTCTAGAATTTCTGCTTGATTGTTTTATTATTTTAATTTCTTTGTTAAGCTTCTCTGATAGGCTTCTGGATTCCTTCTTGCTTCTTCAGGACAGCTGTTTTGAAGTCTTTATGTCCTTGTGTTTGGGATTGGTCACTAGTACCTTATTTAGCTTGACGAGGTTGTATCTTGCTGGATGGTCTTGGGGCTTGTGGATGATTGTTGATGTCTGAGCATTGAAGAGGAGTTAGGTATTTTAATCTTTGCAATCTGGGTTTGTATGACTCTGCCCTTCCTGAGATGGCTTTCCAGATACTCAAATGGAGTGAGTGCTTTGTTCTAAGTTTCTGGTCATTGCAGTTGTATCAACACTGGGGTGCCCTAAGCCCAGCAATGCTGTGTGACTTTTACAGAATCCCAGTGATACCCTTTGTGGACGGGGTAAGATACAAGAGAATTCCCTGGATTACCAGGCAAAGTCTCTTTCTCTCTTCCCTCTCTTTTTGTGCTGGGCAGCTGGAGTTGGGAGAGGAGTGACATGGGCATTCTTTGGGCCACCAACACCAGGTTACACCTGAAGCCAGCCCAGTGTCACCCAAAGCCAGTGGTGGCTGTTGCCTGGCTACCTCTGATGTTTATTCAAAGCCCAAGGGGTCTTGAGTTAGCAGGTGGTGAATCTTGCCAGGAGTGAGTCCTTCCTTTCAAGGCAGAATGTTTCCTTCTGGCCCAGGATGGGTCAGAAATAACTTCTAGGAACTAAGACCCAGACTCGGGGACCTCAGGAGTTTGCATGGTACTTTATTTTACTGTGGCTGAGCTGGTACCAAGTTGGAAAAGGAAGTCTTGAACTCTTCATGTTGTTTTTTTTTTTTTTTGAGACAGAGCCTCAAGCTGTCACCCTGGATAGGGTGCCATGGCATCTCAGCTCACAGCAACCTCCAATTCCTGGGCTCAAGCGAGTCTCCTGCCTCTGCCTCCCAAGTAGCTGGGACTACAGGTGCC